>CAUHTR010008251.1:72875-229262 GCA_959609185.1 Schmidtea polychroa | reverse complement strand
TAAACCATTCATAAAAATAATTCCACATCTTTTCTATAATTTGTAATATAATTCATTCTAAAACTTTTCAAATGCTCCATATTTAACAACCGCTTGAGGCGATGGTTGATCAAATATATACGGCACCAACTTTTGCACCCTGCCTATTGTGCGCAGAATCGTAACGTGCAGTACAACTAAGCAAGATATATCCGACAAGATATTTTGTCTCCCTATGGGTACTGATTGCAAGGATACTGGTCACACTCAACAATAATAAAATATTATAAAAAAATTACTTGCGCGCAATAGTCGCTGCATCAATATACACAATTCAGAGTTAACACAATTAATTTTTCAAATATAGTTTCATGTCCTCTAATATTTTTGTTTATGTACGATGTCCTGTGTTTTCATATTTTGGAGCAAACGCAGGAGGTGGTTCGGTTTTTTCGTCTTTTTGAAACATGCCCGCAATATTAGGTAAAATATTTCCGTGTTCCGCTTAACTATTTTTTTTAGAGATGGTGATATCTTTATATCATTCATAATCATATCTTTAGTAGTTTTCATAACAATTGATGTAATACATAACTTAATGTCTACACTGTGGAGTCGGAGTCTGAGTCGGAGTCGTGGAGTCGGAGTCGCTATATTTGTGCTAAACAAAATCGCGACTCCGACTCCAATAGTAAAACTTATTTGTATTGCACGAACATGTACTAAATATTTTAAATTCAAAGAATTTTTCATATATTTGGCAAAAAGATTTTTTTTAAATTATCGCGTAAAATTTTTTTAAAGAATTCAAAGAATTTTTCAAAAATTTGTAAAAAAAAATTCTTTGAAATTGACGATGCAATATTTTACAAATTACTAAATCAATAAGTAGATTTCATTTCATTTGACGAAAGTAAGTTGTTCGTACAAGACAAGTGTAAATAAGTTAAATAATAAAATTGTGCCATAATTTAAATTATTTAGTGCGTTAATAGTGGTTATTGATCCAGTTAACAAAAAATGTTTGTGGTTAATTTAAATTTGAAAAATATTCAGGATAAAATTTAAAATAGATTGTTGTAATAAAAAATTATATTTCACTATTATATTATAGGTCTGGTGTTTCCTATTTAATTTCCTATCTATTTTCATACAAATAAATAATTTTAATTTTTTTCAAATTCAAAAATGAATTTTTTTCAAAACCCTTTTTCATCAACTAATAAATTTATTTATTTGAAACAGCGATTAACAACTTGACCATGGATAAGAATAGGCGGCAAAAACAGAGATCGTCAGTTTTTGAATATTTCTCAGTCACTGTTGATGATAAGTTTTACATATGCCAAGTGACCAAAATGGTGAGGAAGAAAGATGTATTGTCAATATCAGTACATATTCTGGAGAAGGTTCTAGTGCACCGACACGAGAATCGAATTTAAAGCGACAGCTACAACGTTATCATCCAAATGTTTTCAAAACTGTTAATGAAAAGGATAAGCGACTAAGATAAGCGTTTAGCTATTGAGTCGGAGTCGTATTCTGAAAATGTCAAAGATTGAAGTCGGAGTTGGTACTTTTTTTACAACTCCACACCCCTGGTTTACAGCTAGTTAAATTATTTGATTGATTTTTATTGAAGAATAGATAATTATATCTCAACGGTGAGTAATAGAATTTAATTTTGTTTAAGGTGCTATACGTGTGAATTTGTAGAGATTTAAATTCTATCTATATAATGTTTGAGTGAAAATATCTCTAGTTGTTTAAAATGATGTGTAAAAATGTGTAAAAAAAGGGTGTTCTAAAAATGAAATTTCAAAATTTTGATTATGTCATCGTATCATTAAATAGGAAATTTAATTTCAAGGAAGAGTCTTTGAGATGTCTATAAAAATGAAGATTGATGAAGTGATCGACGACTTAAACAAAACCTTTATTATTATGTAATAAAGGTTTCCCTTATTCGCCAATAAAATGAGAGATTCGAGGATTCCTTATTATGGTTTTGAATCCAAATACGAAGGTCCATTCAAACTTCTAAAGATCAACAAAAGCGTTGCCACAATAATTAAAAACAACAACAAAATGAAGATAAACATAAGACGAATAAAACCCTCCCACCAGAACTAAAACCCGCAAACAACCGACCAAAAGACAAAACACAAACTCAAACACAAACAAAAACACAACCAATTCACAAAAACATCACATTCAACTACAAAAACTTGATTAAACTATTCGACAAAGACACAATAATCACACCCTCATATAAAAGACAACACAGTGAATGCTTTAAATAACAATTTACTTAAACAGAGCACAAGCACAAACAAGGTTAATTATACAGCTTTTTATTTATTTGTAAATATGTAACAAATTTTAAAGGTTTTTCTACCCATGTATTAAAAAAATAAAAATAAAATATACATAAACATATAACAAAACAAAAAAAGGTTATTGTAAAAATGTTATTACTTTTTATCGATGCATGTTAACCTCCGGTTTTAAAGGGGGAAGTTATGTAATATAACGTTAATTGATTGTACATAATTTTTTAAACATAACTACAAATTGTAATATTTATCTTGATATTAGCAATATCCCTTGTAAACTAACAAAAAATAAATCTATATAATAATTCTCTATAGAAATTACAAAAATAGAAATCTATAAAAAATCGAATCAGAAACTTGGACAACCAGTTTTAAAAAGAATATTATAAAACAAGTTCTGAAAAATATTAAAAATAATATTATAAAACAAGTTCTGAAAAAAGATTAGAAAAGAATATTACCAAGTCCTGACGATTCAAGTTTAAACTCCTGAAGAAGATAAAATAGAAAATTACAAAAGATTGCTCAATATATAGGAGCCATGATTTCGGTCACGTAATTGGTTCTATTGTTAATAAAATTCGTTTAATTAAATTTCTTTGTTTTTATCTGTTTATATTTATTTGTAGTCGTAGAAATTTGTAGAAATAATAATAATTATAATTATAATTATAATTATAATTATAATAATAATAATAATAATAATAATAATAATAATAATAATAATAATAATAATAATAATAATAATAATAACATTAATAATCACATAGATTTTAAATAATAACTTTTCGCACATAAATTTTATTTTACTTACAAAAATTTACTTTATCAAACACAAATTTTATTTTCGAAACTTAAATTTAGAAAATGCATTTATATTGACGCACAATTTTACTGCAAGCCACACAAATTTAGAAAGTTATTAATATTGATCGTTCCGAGGGTTTTATGCAAAATTTTGCGCTCTAAAATAGTTAATTACTGTCTTAAATTTAATAAAAGAGTGACAATATTAAAAATGAATGCTAAAAAATGTTTAAGAAACCATTTATTAGACAATTTGCCTTGTTAAACTAGTATTAACATTTTTCTTCGGTCTACCACGCTTGTTTTCTTTCATTAAGCAGTGTCACATTTATTAAAGCCAACTTTCATTTCTCTTTCATATATAGATAAATGTGAACGCATTTTTGGTCTTAACAAAATTCTAGAAGGAATAGATAAAACCTTTCCAACTTTCAAATCCATGATTGACTTTAAGTGTAATATTTTCTGCATAAAATTCCTTGAACGGGTTGAATCTGTCAATTGTGGACATGATCTTTTTTCTCATGTTCTCTAACAACTCACTGTCGAAATCAGCTGGCACAAATGCTAAATACTCAATCCTTTTTTCCCACTTAAATTACTTGTTTTCAATATCAGTTCAATTTAATTAGATTTATAAAATTTAAGGTAGTCATCAACTTTCTAAATTTGTGTGCCCAGTAGTAAAATTGTGTGTCATAATAATAATAATATAAAAGAATTTTCTAAATTTAGGTGTCGAAAAATTTGTGTGTGATGACGTAATTTTATGTAAATCAAATAACATTTGTGTGCGAATATATTTTTATCCCTAACGCATCTATAAACTGTGTAGGTGTGTACGACCAATTATAGATGCGTCATTATTTGTGATGGAATGTATTCAGCTTATAATCATTATGTATTTCTGATTAAAAAGTTAATTTATGATTAACTATTTTAGCCATTTTAGAAATGGCTTTCAAGTAATTTTCTTTATTTAAAGTAAATTTTAAGACTTGAATTTTAATTACAGGGTTATGACGAAATATATTTAAAATCTTGAAATAATATATTTAAAATCTTGAAATAATATATTTAAAATCTTGAAATAATATATTTAAAATCTTGAAACAATATATGTAAAAACTTGAAATAATATATTTAAAATCTTGAAATAATATATTTAAAATCTTGAAACAATATATCTAAAAACTTGAAACAATATATTTAAAATCTTGAAATAATATATTTAAAATCTTGAAATAATATATTTAAAATCTTGAAACAATATATCTAAAAACTTATATTGAAATTTAAAAACTTACATCGATATTTTAAAAACTTCCAAACAATAAATATTAGATTCAATCCAAGAAGCTTTAATGCGCAGTCCATTCTTTTTAAGCTAATTCATATATAACAAAGAAATCACGAAATATCGATTTATTCAAATAAACTCTTGTCTAGCAAGAGCTTTTTCAATATATTTCCTCATGTTAGCAAACCAACCACCAAAATCGATTCCTTCATTATCCAGTGTAGTCCGTATTCTGGTTTTCAATTCATCTCGATTTGCAGCCGAAGGATGAATGGCAAATAGCACCGATTTAAAATGGCTAAAGTACTCTTCAATCGGATTTAACTGGGGGGAGTAAGGGGGTAAAAATCGAAAATTAATATTATTAGACTCCAACAGACTAATAACAGTTCTGGAATGGTGAAACCTACAGTTATCCATTATCAATACGTCATATATTATTTCAAGATTTTAAATATATTGTTTCAAGTTTTTACATATATTGTTTCAAGATTTTAAATATATTATTTCAAGATTTTAAATATATTATTTCAAGATTTTAAATATATTATTTCAAGATTTTAAATATATTATTTCAAGATTTTAAATATATTATTTCAAGATTTTAAATATATTATTTCAAGATTTTAAATATATTATTTCAAGATTTTAAATATATTATTTCAAGATTTTAAATATATTATTTCAAGATTTTAAATATATTATTTCAAGATTTTAAATATATTATTTCAAGATTTTAAATATATTTCGTCATAACCCTGTAATATAGATACTTTTTATCAACAATTTTATTAAAAATTATAATTAAATTTCAAGGTCTTTTAGGATTTTGTTAAATTTTATGAAGTTATTTGGAATTATTTCGATATAATGTAAGTCAGTTATATTTTTAACTATAAATAAAAAAAGTAATTAGTCGAATTTTGTCATTTTCTATTAAAAAAGCTAATATTAAATTTATTAAAAATTGAAGATGAATCTTACAAAATAATGTCTTTATTATCTACACAACTAAAAATTGAGTTTTCGGAATTTTCGTCAAAATTTTATCGGTCATATTTTTCTAAAGTTTTCTAAAAATGTCTGTAAATGATTTATTATAGTGCGCTTTTTTTCATTACAACGATTCTACATATCGAAAATTTGCATGCAATTTTTACTATGTGTTGAGTTTTTGTGTGTCAGTTTATTTTTTCTATCACTTTCTATCTTAAATGCGTTTGTTCATTGCAACGCTAAAAATCAACACACAGGTAAGATTGTATGTTTATATAATATACACGTATTGATTTTACTTTTACATTATAGATGCGTTTGTTCACTGCAAACAGGTGTAATAATAATAACACCATGTTGATTAATAATATTTCTGCGGGCGCGGTTATATAAATTTTTACCTTCCATAAAACCTTTTAATATGAAACATGCGATAACCTTGCAATAACTTGGATCATCACAATGAACATTTGGGTACCCTCATAAAATAATGTTTTTTTCCTCAACAGGAGACAATGGTAGGGTTAGTAGTGTAACTATGGGCCCGCGGGCCCAGGCAATAGGGGACCCATTTTCAAGCCTGAAAAAATTAAATATCGTTATTAATAAATGCACTGCAGAAAACCGGAAATTAAAACTCCTTGTAAACTCCATATAATCCTTGTAAAATTGTTGGGGTTAGCACAAAAACCAAAAAATTCATATATAAAAGGATAGCATAACAAATAATTGTAAAATCAATAAAAGTTGAAAATTAATTAAAATTTACTAAAAATAATAAATCAATTTTGAACGGGTATGGTTGAACGCCAAATTGATAGACGAGTTCAGAAATTATAATGAAAATTTAATAAGGTGTGCACAGAGAAAGTTAATGCGAAAAAACAAATTAATTAAAATCGGTAATGAAAAACCCTAGCCAATGAGTAGTCCGAGCCAATGGGAAGCCCAAGCCCATGGGAAACCCGAGCACTGAAGGAAACCCGATGTGCGCAGTGAGACCCGAGCAATAAGATAAAGAAGGAATGTTTAGAGCCCTAATCAAGGGTAAACAAAATAAAATAATCAAAAACCCTCAAATATCGATTTAGGATTCTCAGAGAAATAATTAAGCGCAATTTTCTAGCTAACTAGTCTCTCAGGAACAGTATAAAAAGAGAGCTCAGAAATGAGCAAGCCGCCATTTGGTCGAAGAGAAAAGGAGAGAAGGGAAGCAGAAATCCGGCGATCAGTAATCGAGTGGAAAATTATCTAGAGAGAAAGGTTCAAGTAGTGACAAAGTGTAATTGTGATAAAGATTGAATAAAATTATTCTGTGTTGGGTTTGATTTATTTGGTTGAATAAGAACACGGGGAGTCAGAGAGAGAACCGACATTCAAATAAAAACCCAACAAAATCAATAAATCATGCAGGTAGGCAGTTGATGTAGGATATTACTTTTGACTCTTGGTTGGCTCATATTTTTTAGGCTTTGTTTTAAGCTAGTGACCAGTGACGTTGGAATTTAATTGAAAAGTGGAAAAGAAATAAATTGTGCAGTTGAAATAAGAGTAAATTTGGTGAAATTTAGAAGCTATTGAAATAAAGTTGTGAAAAGTTACAAGAGAATTTATAAAGACTATTATTGGAAATCAATTCAAAATTAAAACAAAAGGTAAAGTTAAAAATTATAAATTTTTAAAATTTAGACGAGAAAGTGTATTTAATAAATACATTTGGATTATTCTAAGTATATTCTGAAATCTGAAAATTAAGTTATTTTGGTTTGTACTTTTTTTGTACACTTTTATAATATCAAAATATGGACAAAATATGATAACTCTATATTTCTTAATTTTTTTTAAGTAACAATGTTAAAATTTTAATAAAAATAAATATTTTATTGAATTTTTATTGACGTTTTATAAAGCAATTTTATATATATCTTAGATATCTAAATTATAATTAAATGATAACCAAGAATAAAACAGACAAATATAAATTCTCAACAGAATCTATTGATGAAACTGCATTATGTTCAAAAATCCAAAGACTTCAGTGCAATATTAAACAATATTACAGCTTTGAAAATTCAGAATTAAATGAATTGCATAACCTAATCAGTAAGCCGAAAAAGAGTTTCACACCAATGAGAAATGCCAGTAATTCTTTCGCCGAAACATATTCAAATAGTGAAATTGGTGAAATTACATCTTCCTCTCTTTTGTTAAATGAATTCGAAAGCGAAACTATTCAAGAAAGCGATAAAAATTGCTCATTTTCTATTAATAACGGTAAGTTATTAGAAAACGATAAAAACCAAACCTTAAATAATAATGAAAATTACTCAAATTTTGTTCCTCAGCGAACGTTGGAAAAAATAATGGTATTAGAGAAGTTGATTTTAAATTTTGAAGACTCAATTGAGAGAAAGAATATTCCCAGTGATAAAGTCAAGTTAAAGTTAAAGAATTTGTTCAAAGAGTTTAATAATGTCAAAAGTAAATTAGAGAGAGGCTCATCCAATAAATTGTTAGGAACTGAAGTGTTGGAATTAATGAAACAAATGAAAATGTTATTTGAAAATTTTTATCAAATTCAAAATGAATTTGTTGTCAACTCACCGATTGATAAAAATTCTGAAAGCAATTCAGAATGTAATAATTCAGTCAGCTTAAAAGTTCAAAAGTATCCAGTAAAACCTCCTCGAAGATTTAATATTAGTAAGGAAAAATGTCACATATCGAACGTTACGTCTAGTTCAGAAGACTTACAATTGTCCAGTCATCCTGAGTTTAATTATATTAATAATAAATCGGACTTTTTATTAGGTATGCAAATTAAAAATAATGTGTCAACTCCAGTAATAAATGAACGTCAAACTTGTTTACACGAAAATATTGATTGCGATAAGAGCTTTCCAGTTGAAATAGATGATTTTGAAAACACATCATCTTGTACTTTTAATGAAGATAAAATAAATTGGGAAAAAAAACTACATAATCAAACGAATGAAGATCTTTTACCACAGAACGCATCTTTTCCAAGAGAATTTGACGATCCCAAAAATGAAAGGTTATTTCAAAAAAATTCATTATCTTTAAACACTTTATCGACAAATGACGACTTTAATAAAACAAACAATGAAAATTTAATAAAATTCCAAAAAAACTTAGACATTAAACCGAAAATAAAGTCTCGAATTAGTAAATCAGTGGGTAATTTATTTCAAACTGGCGATTGGTATAAAAAATGCAGTCGGCTTCCGGTGCTAAAAAAAGAATCAGTTAATCGAAATTTTGTTCGAAAAACAGGTGAGATTTCATCAATTTCCAAAACAATTACAAATAGAGTTTTGAATAATTTGAAACAAATGGGTTATTTAACAGAAAAAGAATCATTGAATGGCAAGGCTTCTCCAAGAAAGTGTCGAATTAAATATTCTAACAAATCCTTTAAAAATATAGACTATTTACAGACAACAAAATGTCCCGAAGAAATTCTTAAACAGACTTCAGATTTGGTTTTTCTAACAAAAATAAATTCTTATCATTGTAAAAAATTAGCAAGTATTGATATTCCTCGCAACAAAAATTCTAACAATTCTCATTCAAAAATATATTGTTTGGAAAAATTATTGAAAAAAGGAAAATATAAATTTATTGATACCAATAAATTAATGAGTAGTGAAAAACTCAACAAAATTAATGAAAATATAAATTTTCCAAATTCTCAAAAAAAATTTGATGGAAATTTAAAAATAATACTGGTAATTTTTTAATTTTTTATCATTAGTATTAATAATTTTGAAAAATTTTTTTACTCAATAAAGAACACAAAATCAATTATAAAATCAAAATTTAGTTTTTAAGATGAGTGCCAAAGTGCGCGATCCCACCCCTTCATATACTTAGCTGCAAATGCCAGGAGCGCGATTTCTATTTGTTTTTTAAAATTTTAAAATTTTAATTTTCCATTAGTAGCGGCATTTTCAGGTAATTATCAAAAAATCATGTTGGGTTAAGTTTGCCAGTTAGTGTTACATTCCAGGCAGTAATTGTTTTAATAAATAATTTTTTGTCAATTACAAAAATTGTTTGAATTTATTTATACCCTTTTTTATAATGATTGAAAATGTCTAATTTTTATTTTGAGTGTTTTTTACAAAATAGATATATTTCGAAAATTTTCTAAGTATTTTTGATCAGTCAAATATTTGAAAAAATTTCAAAAAATATTCCAAGTCTTTTAACATAGTATTGTTGGGTTTTTACTGTTAAAGTCGGTACTGATTCTGACTCCTCGTGCTCTTTGTCTCAGTTATCAAGATAAAACCCAACATGAAAATTGTATTAAATGTCAACCACTTTTGATAAAAAGTTCTCTATTACAGTACCTTAATCCTGTACTCTAATAAAAATCGAAAGCAGGTGACCCTATGGGAAAACGCTTTATTCGGATTTGGCAAAGATTTTTATCTTCTTAAAATTTGAATTGTCTAAACTTCTTGCTCTTTAATCCCGATATAGTACTTTCCTCTCTTCTACCAACTGGTATTTTCCCAACATTGTCGTTTACTTTTATATTGCTTTTAAAGTTATATTAAAGTTATGAGGAAGTAGAAAGATTCTTAAAGATTTAATTAGAAATTTTGTTAAATTTAAAAAAAATTTTATTGAAAAATATTTAAAAAAAGAAGACTGAAATTAACATCTTTAAAAAATATTTTTATCGAAAAATATTTTAAATGAAAATTGAAATTTGTTTAAATAACAAAAATAAGAAGAGACAAGTTTTTGAGTGTATAATTTATTAAATAAAATTTATGGAATTATTTAGTGATTTGAAAACAGATATTAATGTTCTAACGGATGAGAATCCTAATATGGTGGCATCGGTAAACACCGACGCGATTACCGAAAGATTGTTGCCAAAAGTGTTTTGTCAAGGTGATGACTTGGAAAAAGTCATTAGAAGATGCGAGATTTATTTCGATGCTAAAGGCATCAATAAAAAAGAACAGGAAAGATTGACTGCATGTATGATAACTCTATATGATAACAGTTAAAAAAGCAGAAGGATTTCAAGCCAGGTTACGAATGGCATTTGATTGCGAAAGAGACATAATAAAGAATATGGAAAGTTTATTGAATTATAAAAGAAGAGGCGAAGAGATTGAAAAATATTTTAAAAAACTGGAGGACATTGTTGAAAGGTTGTTATAGAATAAAGAATTCACCAAATATAAAATAACAGCAAAGATGTTGATATTATGTGCTGAGAATAAAGAAGTTGAGAAAGAAGTAATATTGCGGAAGATAAAAAGCACAGAGGAGATAAAGGAAACATTTATTCTGTATCATGCTGGAGTCGAGAAGATAGCTGATTATATGAAAGATAGATATATTGGGAAAACCTGTGGAGTCAGATTCAGAAAACTATTCGAAGTTGTGGGACTTGTCAAAAAACCAAGTCTATAACAATTACAACGAATGAACCAGTAAAAAAACTAGAATCAACCGAAATGTTCGAAATTATATTTGTGGATATACGTGGACCAATGCAAGAAACAAAAGGACGTGAGAAGTATATATTGGGTATAATAGACCAATATAGTAAGTATCAAGTCTTGACAGCTATAACAAGGTAAGACGAGAAAACAATGAAGAAAACGATTTTAGAAAAATGGATTTTAAGATTTGGATGCCCAAAGGAGATAAGAGTTGATTGTGAGAAGGCGTTTGAATCAGGAATGATGAGAGAATTCACAAAGAAAAACTTGATATTAGGTTATGTTTTTCGAGTCCATACCATCACCAAACAAATGGACAGATAGAAAGGCAATTCAGGAAAATACGAGAGTTGATAAATGCTACTTTACGAGACAGAAGGAATACGAATTGGGCAGAGATACTACCAGAAGTCAAATTTACATTAAATGCAACCCAACAAAAAACGACAGGAAAAAGCCAGGCAGAGAGAGTGTGTGGAAAAAGGATTAGCAGGGAAAATGGTACGGGTCAAAAGAAAAACAGGTAAAGGAAGAACAAGAAGGACAAAATAGGAGGAAATTCAACGTAGGAGATGTGTTACTAAAATTAGAAACACGCAACAAAAGCCAGGACAGATATGGGGAACCATATAAAGTGATCGAGAAAGTGCATGACAGACGATATATCTTAAGAAACGAGAATAGTAAAAAGATTGAATGAAACGTGGAAAAACCTAAAAAATTTCTTAAGGAGGGGGATATGAGGAAGTTTTATGATGAAGAAATTTTTAAATTGAAAATTTTAAAAATTAAATTTTAGATTAATTTTTAAAAAAAATAAGATATTTTAATTAAAAATATCTTCGTAGAAAATTTGTTTAAATAAGAAAGTTTAAAGAAGATATAATTTGATTCTGATATTTACTGAAATAAAATTTATGGAAACAAAAACTGATTTTAATGTTTTACAGGATGAACCTCATAATATAAACTATGATGGATTTTCTGTTCAATTATGTATAATAATATTCACACGAAAATATCTCCCCAGGTTTATTCGTATTTGTGTACTTGATGAACTGTGTCAAATCTTTTTGTGCTGCGCGTATAACTGATAAACGAGGATATCACAACAAAACTATATAAATTTTGCGACTCTTAAGAAAGTTTCTTAAAGAAACAGACCAAAAAATGTCTTGCCTATCCGGCCACCCTTTTTTTGACCTGCTTATCAAAAGTGCCTCAGATGGCGTCTGGCGACTTTAATCAGTCCAGATCAAATAAGATATATTTGGGGTCATCAAATATAAAAGTTTCTTTGAAATGTGTACCCATTTCTTTTCTGCTGATGTCGATCATGAAATGCCAGTCACCAAATAAATACGACGGAAAATATAATTAAAATATAATTTTTCAACGAAATTAATATATTTCGGTATTTACCATTTTTTAAAATTTTTAATATCGGTAATACCGAAGATTTAGTTTTCGCCAAAAATCGGTAATACCGGTATTGGAATCCCTACTATCAACCTACAACAACCAAGTACTAACAACCAGCTACCAACCAGATACCAAGCACTTAAAGTTTACATTATACTAATCTAATCGAATTAATATAAACTGATTATTTAAAAAAACTATTACGTTTTTTATATTATATTTTTAATTAAATAAAATATCAATACAAAAGTAATATTTAAATATAGAATTTATTAAAAATATTTAAATTAAAAAATAACACTTAACATTACTTAAAATATCATTTAAATTAAAAAAACATTACTATAAAATATTACTTACATTGAATTTTCTTCTTTATAATAATTGGTGCCAAATATGGAAGAGCATTTGGTGCATAATTTTGAAAAGACTTCATCATCGCTATATAATTTTGATTGGTTCTTGT
The DNA here is from genome assembly GCA_959609185.1 of Schmidtea polychroa. NCBI lineage: Eukaryota > Metazoa > Platyhelminthes > Tricladida > Dugesiidae > Schmidtea > Schmidtea polychroa. The sequence goes on along the minus strand of CAUHTR010008251.1, from coordinate 216,464 downwards.
CTATTTAAAAAATTAATAAAAATTTTATTTCCGTTTTTGGGAGTTACTTATTCGTCTATCAGCATTTCGTTATAATTTTTTGTGATTGCCGTATCAGGTTCAAAAATAAGTGTCCTCACTTTTGAATTTGTATTCTAATTTGTATCGCCCCCAAAACGATTACCTCCGAAAATTTTACATTACGGTGGTTTGCTTTCTTTTTAACTGTACTATCTGGCAAATTTATTACACAATTATCTAGTTTATATTCTGCATTCCCAAGCTACTTTGAATATGTGATCTATTGTTTGACTTGCAAAACGGACTGTTAGTTCAATATTTCATTTTATTGGAATATCGTGTGCTGACAATGATACCACTCTTTCTCTTGTGCTTACAACATTTCTCTTTTCATCCTCTGTTAATTGATCCTCCCTTATTAATGATGCTGCTGCTCCTGTATCCACTAAAGTATTTATGCTTATATTATTTATTGTTATTTCAAGTAGTGGTCGTGCTTCGTTTGCTGATCCCCATATGTCATTCATGTAAGTTCTAGACCATAAAACCAATATGTCTTTCTGGGTACACAATACCAACTTTTTCTTAGTTTTGGCATCTTTAATCTCAATATTATTTTCAATCTCTTTTTAATGACTCTCTTTGACTATCGTATAGCCTTATGTTTGGCTGTTGTTCGGATTCTTCCGAGTTTTCGTCATCTTTTTCTATCATTATTTACTGCTCGTCTTCTCTTCGTCTTTTTATTAATCGAATCCCTTTGTCATGTTCTGCTGTTATTAGATATTTTGTGATGAATGGACAAAAACATGCTATTAGCTTGTACGAATTTTCCAAACACTTGTCTGAGTTGTTTTAATGACACTGGATGATGAGCAAATAATTTTAAACAGTGTCACTGCATAGTATATTCCTAATACACTAAAACCTCGATTTGCGTCGTTTACGAAGTTGCGCTGTTTTTGAAATTTTGTTATTTCAAAGTTGCGTCGTTAAAATTTCGATTTGCATTGATTAAATTTCCCATATAAAATAAATTTTAGATGAGTTTTTAACTGTAGCATTACGAGAACCAAACCAGAACCAGTCTACAGAAACGGTAATCGATTTAGAATCGTCAAGTTCATCGAATAAAAATTAAAAAAGAAAGTTACAAACTGTTTCTGTGCAATGAATTTTATATTTTTGTTTATTTAATGAATTTTTATTTTATTTAATTTTTTTATTTAATGAATTTATGTTTTATATTTTATTTAATATTTTAATGAATTTATGTATTATATTTAATGTTAGTTTATGTATTACATATATACATAATGATTGAAATAAAAATAGTTTTTAATCCAAGGGATCTTTTGTTTTAGTACTAATTAACAAAATACATTTTTATATGGAAAAATTAATTTCCATTTACGTTCTTTCGATTTGCGTCGTCTTTCTTGGGGCCCAATTAACGACGCAAATTGAGGTTTTAGAGTATTGTTGAGAACATGTTTCCGAGAATTGCAAAAAACCTCAAAATATGACCTTGCCATTAAAACATGACCTTGGCCTTTACCTTAAAAGTATGATCTTGACCTTTAAAATATGACCTTAAATGAGTCATGGTCTTTGTTTCAATTACCTTGATTGAGTAATATGACCTTGAATGAGTCATTCAAAGTCATTGGATGATTCATGAAAGAACAGGACTCGGCTAGACCACTTAATAATATTTTTAAAATAATAATATAACCTTGAATGAGTTTAAAATTTGACCTTGAAAAAAAATTTCCTACGGAGGGGGTAGGTGGTCTAGTGAAGTCCTGGTCTAGCGGTGCCCAATTCATCTACTTGATGTAAGTCTTGGACTTGTTACGGCGTGAACCAGGTGACTTAGGTCTTCTTTAGTTTTACTTGCTTGCTGAGTTTATTTGATTCTCGGGAATTGAATCCTGAACATTTGCAGGCATTTAATCTTATCCTCTTTGACGGTCCTGACACTAAAGAGGTGACATAAATTTAATTGTTAAAGACATCGGGCTATATTCTAAGGATGATTAATTAATGAAACTTTTAAATGCTTCTTGGGCAATCTTATGGACCTATTTTTCGCTAATTCTCGGTAGAGAATCAAGTTAATTTTAATTCGGATAACCTCGCCAAACTCATAAGCGTTCGGTGAACTTGCTCGAATCATCCTCCCTCAGAGACCTACGACTCGTCGGACGGAATTTCTCCCGACCGTAGGACTAGCCTATACCAAAGGTAATCTGTTCGAACGTCACAGTCTGGAACTTCTCCAGTTCCTAGGGAGAGTAGCCGAACATTTGACTTCATCTGTTGGTTCATAGATCATGAGATGTCTAAACAATTGTTAATAGTGACTAAAACAAAAGAACTAAATGAATAACATATAATTACGAAAAACAAAATCTTACTAGTTTCGATTATTGTAGTCTAATCAAAGTTGTAAAAATTGCATAGGATTTATTTCGGTTCTAATTCTTAGCTTATATAGTCCTTTTTTTGTGTTTGTATGTTGTTTGACCAATCGTTACTAAGCCACTCCCGCATTCAAGGTTTTAAAATCCAATCATTTTCCTTTTTATGTTTTTTTATGATTAGTTCCTTTTATTTTTTCCAAATTTTATATATAATTTTATATTTAACTTTTAATTAATTTCCCGCCATTTTGTCTTCTTTTCGTCGCCTTGTTAAATTCTAGTTCATTTTTATGTTTTTCCCCGGCGATTTTGCGGACTTTTGATCTTTTTTATCTTTATGATTATGTTATTCTTGAATTTTCTTGCTTGTTTCTTTTTGTTTTTACATTATGTCAAGTTCTGTTATTACCATACATGTGTCTGTGCCTCTGTTATTCTTTTTCAAACCATTCATATTTTCTTCTTCATTTTAAGTTTATTTCCCCGGTTATTTTAATGTTAAAATTTCCTTACATCCTCAACATAATGTACTAAAAACTCGTATTTTAATTCATATTTCAATTTCTATTTCTAATAATATAAATATTTTATAATAATTCTCCTAATTTCATAGTCACTCCTTGGTAACACATCAAAAATTATCCATCAAATCATATTTTTCCCATCAACTTCAATTGAAATGAATCCCAATGAAAAATCTGAGAAAGTTCCTCGTCTGACAAATATTGAGAATATTTGTAGGTGTCGAATTAAAATTCTCATTAAAGAAGAAATAAATAAAAAACGTCTAACACCAATAAAAAACCTTATAGCATTTGAAATTAATTACGATCTTCGAAAGGGAAAAGCTCTTGGTTGCATTAATATGCTACGACATTTAGCGGGACAAAGAAATAAAGAAATGAAAATATATAGGACTTCAGTACTATTACCCGGTGGGTATCTCAAAGAAATGACGTGCTGTAGTATAAATGAACTGGTAAATTTATCAATGCATACCATGGAAAATTGGAAACATCCAACAAATCAGAGAAAAGAAGATTTTAAAAATGATAATCAATGCAATAAAATTAAATTGAAATTAAGTTCAATTAAACAAAAACCAAAAATTATCAAAACTTTTTCTATGGACTGCATTGCACCATCTTAATTTAGTAATTTGAATAGATAGAATTTGTAATTTATGTCCTTTTGTTTCGATATAATTTTATCGGATAAATTATCTAACTTTTCTATTTTTGATTAATTTGTTGACTGTTTATATTGTGTTTGATATCAATTTATATTTTTATACATCCAATGTACTATAAATATTCTTAAATTTACATTTTGCAAATGAAAAGGTTTAAGGACAATGTCACCACTATCCTAAAATAAAGATAATTTTTATGAAACATTTGGTAGAACATTAGTGATGAGTGATTAGAGGTAAATTTTGCAGGATGCAAGAGTGCCAGATAGAGATTTGCAATGGTTGAGGGGAAACCACCGGTGACGAGGAAGCATCGAATCATTGTTGCGCAGCGAATTAAACTACCAGGTGACGTAGAGTAATCTCCGAGGATTGGATAGAGAGAGAATTTGAGATAAGAGATTGGTATCATAGAATAGTCATCTCAGTTAATTCCATCGTACGTATAATAATTCTAGAAAATGAGGTCACAAATTTCTTCGAAAATTAGACACAGTAATTAGACACTGTAGTAGAATGTTACATTTTTATTATTGTTATGAGTTAAAACAGAACCTCAATTAGGATTTGTTTTTACTATCATTTCCGCGCCCTTAACGTTTGGGAAACAATATGTTTAAAAAAAAACTATATAGCGATAATTTACTATAGTAAATTATAGCTATAGTAAATTAACAAATAAAAAATTAATCGAAAAAAAATTGAAGGAAAAATTAAGACAAGGATAAAAAAGTAAAATTGGATATAGAAGCAAAACTAAATCAAAACCAAATTTATCCGAAACTAAATTACCGAAGTTTTGATATTATTTTCGAGAATCTTCAAACTCAATCAAATATTTCATATTATATATTTTCCATTTTCCTGAACTTCCATCTTCTAGTAAATTCCTGACCCATTCGATAAATATTATTATAATCAAACCTATATCATAAAGATACCAAAATCAAATATATTCTATTCGTGCCTCCCTTCTGTTTATTTAAACGAAGAATTCGGCCCCGAATAAATTGTTACATTTTTATTATTGTAATAAGTTAAAACAGAACCTCAATTAAGTTTTGTTTTTACTCATAACAATAATAGACACCCCCTCCAAACGAAAGAAATAACGAAAACGGGATTATCGAAGAAAGCAGAGCCAGTCTAGTTGTGAAAATATACTCGATCAGTTCTCAGATTTCAATTCATCACTTAAATTAACGGGCTGAATAATCTTTAAAAAATAAAACTTAATTGGTCATCAGAAATGTAGTGGCGGGTTAAAATATAAAAAGTAAAAAAGGTTTTTTGGAAATAAATAAATTATAAAATAAATTTTTATTTTGAACGCCTTATGTACATTTCCCTTCATTTTGCGCCACGGGCTGGTGCCCAGTCTGCTTCTTACCCTCAACTATTCCCAGAAAATCTAGAAATTTTCAAAGTTCATAATGTTGGTTACTTAGGGGTGTGTCATTTTTAAATTTTAAATAATTTAGGGGTAATCATAGGTATTCACTCGACTCTTTCCTAAGCACCTCCATGACTATTGTACTTAAAACCATTTGTGTACCCATGGCGACGACCATGTTGGTACTGTACACAAAGGCGAAAAAAACAATGAGCAGGTGAGCTCTATTGCTAAAACTACTCCCCATTGTATTTTCTCTTTGGGTTCTAGATGGCCGATAGAAGGTCTTACGTCATTAATCATTTTCTATTTCTACTTTCTACTTTTCTATTTTATTCAGCTATGGTCCTCATCCCTGGATGTTTTCTATCGTTCTTCTCCAAAATTTTGTGCAGGGATGCGCCCTTATTTTTCTGTCGTAAATCATTATGTGTTTTCTATAATATTTGTCGATAAATGTCGTTCCATATTTTCGGCGGTTCTTGTGAAAAATGTAACTTAACTCTTCAAAAATTTGAGTAGGGGTCTGCCCTCATTCCCAAGTTGATAAACATGTTTCCACACTCCCCATAAAAACTTGAGCAGGGATCTGCCTGTATTTCTAATCCTGAACTATCGGATATCTTAACAATTCGTGGTTTCTATAAGATTGCCTAAACCTACTTCATCTACCGACAACAGTTCATAACTATCCTATTATTTCTCCTAACTCGGTGATATCTATGCAATTAAAAGTGACTGAGCCATCCTATACTATCTAAACCTAAACAAGGCCATAAACTATCTTAAAATGACTTTACACTCTCCATTCGTTCTTATCCCGATCTATATTCTCTAATCCGATGAACCAAACTGACGAAACATCTGCTGACCAACGACATGAATGTCATCAGTTCACAACTATTCCGCTAAATCTAGAGCATCGACACATAAATTTATTATAAATCAAATCCAACTACAATTATCATTAAAATTATAACCGAGTCAAAATAAATAAAATATTTATTATTAAAATATTAACGAAAATACCTTCTATTCAAAATTTTATTAATTTATAAAATTACCTAACATTAGCCTTAACAAACAACAAAAGAAAAATAAATAAAATACCCATATTAATGCAAAACAAGTTCAATTTAAAAAATTTATTATTTCAAGAAATTTGATAACATTAAACTTAACAAAAATTACATTTAACATACAAAAATCAAATTTACCTTACCGCGATGGCATACACCGAAAATGGAGAGCCCCTGATAACGTCTGGTGAAATTGTAAATTTCTGATTGAACAAGTTGAACAAGTTGTTAAAACTGAAATTTCACTCAGTATTTATACTGATTGAATTGTACGCCTATGCATTCTCTGCTACTATATCCAATTAGAATGCTAGACAATTCTGATTAATTTTTGCATGCATGCATGAATGTGTGCAATTGTAATTGTGCAATTTTTAATTTAATTAATCAAAATTCTAATTTTTATTTATTTTTAAGATTAATTTTTATAAATTCTATGATTTAAATAGTTTTGCTAATTTTAATTTAGTTTTACAAGTTTTATAATTTAAATAAGGTTAGTTAATTTTATTTTAGTTTCATTGATTAAACCATCTGGTTTTATGAATTTTATAATTCATCTAATTTTTCTACTTTAATACTACTTTTTATCATTTTATCAGTTTACTAGATATTTTATTTTAAATTTATTTATTTAAAAATTTTTCATATTATTAATTAATTTATTACCCATTATTTTATTTATTATTATTTTATTTTTTAGTTAGCTATTCCGAAAGCGATATTTCTCCTAACTGTGTTAGTGATCGCGACCTTTTTTGTGATCCTTTATTTTATTACCCAGTCTTATTTATCATCAATGTGTTATGTGCTTTAATTTGTATTGATTGGTGTTCTAATTTAACTTGGTGCGATTTTTATGTTATATATTTTTGATTCCTTAAAACAAGCTCTCAATTCTCGGTTCTAGCCCAACAATAAGGTTTTTTATTGTCGTTGTTTGATAAGCGTTATAAAGAATAATTAATTCGTTATATTTTGGTTATTTTTATTGTATTATTTTTATTGTATAAACACAATTCAACAAACACACAATCACCCAGGTGTCCCGAGACAGTATTTTTTTAAATGTGACTCGACTGGGTCCTACGATCTCTTCACCTTTGGGTATAACTACACCAAAACAACAATAACAGAAAAATTACTAATAATAAAAAAACAAACAAATAGTCACAATAGCAATTATTAATAAATCTATAAGTATAATCGTTTTTACTAAAATTGTTATTTATTAACGGTCGAGCTGTCCAAATATATTTAAATATATTGTAGGAATAATGTAATATTAAACAATTAATGTTGTTTTAATATTATGAAAATACGGTAAAAATAGAATTTGAAAACGTTTTGTCTTACAAGCTATCCAGGCAATGGAAATCAACAAGATCATAATTGAAAATGTTGGAAAATTCGATGGCAAAAATACAGATGTGGAAGAATGGTTCGACAAACTCGAAATATTTTTGGAATCCAAGAATGTGAAAAATATCATGAATGTAATGCCATTTTTACTTGAAGGGCAATCTTATGCTGTTTTCAAACAGTTAAAGAAAAGCAATACGACAATAGATTTTTGTATGCTGAATAAGGAATTATTGAAAACCTTCGGTATGAGCGAGCAAGAAGCTTTTACGAAACTTTTACAGATAAAGTTATTAATGGGTGATAACTTGGATGTCCATGTAAATGAATTAAGGTAACTGTTGGAATGTTCAGGTGATCTACTAATCCGATTTTTTGTAAATAGCTTACCAAGTGATTTGTCAAATCAACTAAAGATGTCAACAGCGTCAACAATGACTGAGTTAGTCGCTCAAGCAAAAAAAATCATCAAATTTATGACAATGAAAAGGTTGCAGTAGTAGTACCAAGATCAGATAGTGGAAGACAAGCCAATTGAAAATGCTATATATGCAATAGTGCTAATCATGTGGTAAGATACTGTCCAGAAAGACGCAATATCAGATGTGCAAAATGCTGTATTATGGGACATATGTCAAGGTTTTGCAAGTCAGGAAAAGATCAAGGGGCTACACACAATGTGGAGTCGGGTGTGGCCCCAAGAATTGTGAATATGTGAGACTCCTAAAAGTAAATGGTGATGTAAAAGCATGTTTAGTTGATTCGGGAAGCACTACCACTATAGTAAAAGGAAATCCACGAAAATCTATGACTGCGGTAGCGATGCTTGATGGTTCAATCATATATGCTGAGCGAAGTAAAGTTGATATATGGGTTGGAGATAAGTTATTTAATATTGATTGTTTAATATACCCGAAACTAGTATCCAATTATGATGTAATTTTAGGAGTGAATGCTATTAATAGGTTTGGTGGAGTTTGATTGAATGAAGAAGCCATATTCGGTTGTGAAGAAGCACCTTGTCACGTAGCGTGCTCTAGTAGTAGTATGTCAGAAATATTGAAGGAAAATTTCTCTGCGAGATTTGAAAACGAGAAATGCATTGTCAAATGGGATTGGAAGTCAGAGCCGCCGAAAAATTTTTACCTAATAGAAATTCAAACTTTTATGATAATTGTAGTAAGGATCAGGAGACGATGCGTGTCTTGAATTCTTGGATATCTAACAGCTATCTAGTTGATTACGACGAGAAAACAATGGGCATACCGATTGGATCAGTATCTATTTATGGTATAATTCAGTTAAATAAAGCGAAAGTGCAGTCCAGTATTTGACTTTAGAAGTATCAATAAATATATTGATGTATATAGTGAGAATGCAGATATCTGTTCTGAAAAATTACGATCATGGAGATGTTTGAGTAAAATATTTGCAATGTTAGATTTATCTGATGCATATATGCAAATACACGTGGATAAAAGCATGTGGCGATATCAATCTTGTATGGTTAATGGGAAGAGATATGCGCTTACGAGAATGGGATTTGGATTGAATATCGCGCCAACAATAATGACAGAGATTGTGAATAAAGTATTGAACAACAATGAATCAATCAAGAATAGCACAAGTTCATACATAGACGATATATTCGTAGATGAATCTAAAGTTAAAGCAAGTAAAGTAAGTGCAGAAATGCGTAAATTTGGTTTGATATGTAAAGAAGAAGAAAAGGTCAAGGATACTCTTAGTGTAAGAGTATTAGGTATTGATGTATTTCGAAAGAATAATGAACTACATTGGAAAAGATCGAACGATATTCGAATAAATGAATTAAATGAAGGGCTTTCAAGAAGAGAGCTGTATTCGTTATGTGGCCAGTTAGTTGGAATTTATCTTGTGTCTGGGTGGTTGCGGCCAGCTTGCTCATATATCAAGAGGCTATCCAGTAGAAATTGGGATGATTCAATAGAAAATCATATCGTTGACAAAGTAAAATGGTTATTAGAAAAAGTGAATGAAAGAGATCTATCGTCAGGTATTTGGAGTGTTCCCAGCAATGAGACAGGCATAATTTGGTGCGATGAAAGTTCGATCGCCATTGGAATTGTATTAGAAATGGAAGGTTCAGTGGTTGAAGATGCGTGTTGGTTGCGAAAACCTGATGATTCAAGACACATTAATTTAGTTGAATTAGAAACGATTGTGAAGGGTATTAATTTATGTATTAAATGGAATCTAAAGTACATCAAAATTAAATCCGATAGTAAATCAATTGTGTGTTGGGTTAACAGCATATTATCAAGCGACAGAAAAATACATACAAAAGCAAATTCAGAGTTGTTAATACGACGAAGGCTGAAGCTTTTAAAAGATCTAGCGATTGAGTATGAACTTAAAATGGACATTGAGTTTGTATCTACAGAAAATAACAAGGCTGATGTATTAACGAGAGTACCAGCCAACTGGATGATTATTAAAAAAGAAGTCGCAGCTCTAGGCAATCAAAAAAGCTCAAAAGATGTGTTATTAGAGATTCACAAAAACTGCCATGTAGGGAAAAATCGTATGCGATTCTTAGCATCGGAAGCGGGGTTACTAAATGTGGATAATGAGATCTCAGAAATAATTGCAAGTTGTAATCAATGCCTATCAATTGACCCAGCTCCAGTAACGTGGGAAAAAGGTGAACTAAGCTGTGATGAAAATTGGTGCCGTTTAGCAATTGATGTAGCTAAATTTGCTAAAGATAAATATTTAACAATTATTGATTGTGGACCATCGAGATATGCAATCTGGAAGAAAATTAAAAATGAAAATGTAGAAGAGATATGTAATGCTTTAAATGAAGTGCTATATGAAAGAGGAGCTCCAAGTGAAATATTGTTAGATAATTACTTATCTTTTAGATCTAGAAAATTTCAGGAATTAGCAGATAAATGGAATGTTGAGTTGGTATTTAGAACAGTGAACCGTCCAGGGGGAAACGGGATCATTGAACGCAGCCATCGGACAATCAAATCGCTAGCAGCTAGGTCCTCAGGAACAATCGCAGAAGCTGTGTACTGGTTCAACAATACGCCAAACAACAATAATATTTGTCCATCTAGAGCCATATTTAAATATAATCCAAAGCTGAATCTGCCAAGCTACAATAAAAAAAGAAATAATTATCGAAGCAAAATGTTCTGCTGGTGACCCAGTATGGACAAAACCGAATTTGAATCAAAAATGTACAGAAAGATGGAAAGATGGACAGATCATTAAACCATTATCAAATAGAAAATATTTTTAGTCAGATGTAATGGATACGATATGCCGCGACACGTGGGCGATATTAGAAAAAGAGTTGTTAAAGATTCAGATGAATCTGGTGGGGATGTAGGAATAATGTAATATTAAACAATTAATGTTGTTTTAATATTATGAAAATGCGGTAAAAATAGAATTTGAAAAACGTTTTGTCTTACATATATATTTAAAAATTGTGTTCACCTATTTATATTAATAAATTACCCTTTTTATTTAATAGTTTATTTAAATTCAATTTTACTACTTATAAATATACTGTCATTTTATTTGTATTTTATTTTAATTTATCCCATTCAGAAATTCTATAATTTATATATCAAGAATAGGTGAAAAACTGAATTGTTTTAAATTAAAATTTTAATTTCAAATTTTAATTTTAATTTGAATATATTATTTTCGTATAAATTTATAAATCATTTAATCGAATTTAAGCTACTTATCTAAATATATCTAAAATAATTCAAGTTAAAATTTTTAAATATATTGGAAATTATATCTAATCTATTAACAGTGACAATGCACGGAATTTACGAGCATCTTAGAAAAAACAGAAAGAAAATTATATGTTTGGCAAGCATTATTGGTGGTAGTTATATCGCTCTTAAAATAACACGATATTTGCAAAGTAATTCTAAAAAATATCAAGTCAGTAATAGCCTTGATTTCAAAATACGCAAGGCCCAATATTTTCAATCTATGCTGAACAATGCACTGGATACAATTGAAAATATATTGAAAAATGTACGTTGTTAATATTTAAATTTTCCTAATTTTATACTAAAGTGGTCTTGATTTTAGTTAATTTAATTATTTAAAGTTAAGTTTTGTCTTTTAAGTAAATGTAATTATAAGTTTTATGAAAAATAGGTGTAATTTATATATGAATTAAATTGAATTAAACATCAAATTGGTTCACTCACATTTGTAAATTTTTTCATCGGTTTTTAAGTTTTAAAATTATATATAATTCTATTATAAGATGCTCAAAGAATTATAAATTTCGAATATTGGCGTTCGATTCAATACGATAATTGAAATTTAATAATGCTGTGAGTTTATTTTGCACTAAAATCCAAAAAGCGATATCATATTTTGCCCATTTCTTTAATTTTATATTGCGAGTTATATATTACATTTTCAATCAATTCTTTTATTTGTAAATCTGCTGGCTAATAATACATCATCAATCATATATTTTTTCCTTTGATGAAGGATGTTACTGAAAGATTTTTAAAAAAAATTTTAAAGTGTTATTATACTTAGTTTTAAATTCCATCTATACATTGCACTACTGAAAATTGCATCAGAAGTCGGCTTCCCATCGTAAAAATTAGTCCCAATCTTCCCAGTAGCTTCACTGTTGCAACTATTTGTCTTATTACTTCAGCCAATAATTTTGTTCACTCTCTATCTGTTTTTCTAGAAGTGAATCAATTCGATCTGCAGTAGATAGACGTTTTTTTAATGTCAACATTGACTGGAAATGACCTTTTGATGATTCATGCTCTTTTAAGACTTGTGATACATTTCTCAAATCATTATATCCCGTTGAGAACTTTGTTTCAATATTCGAAAATAGTTAGCATACATAATAATATATACGTTTACTTGTTACCGTGAACAATAACCATTATCGCGCAACTCTTTCGCATCGTTTGCTTTCACGCAATAAAAATTTATCTGTGAAATGTTTTTGCATTATGTTCTGTTTCTGTCAGTATATTCTATTTCAGGGATTTAATATCACCTGTGCTGCATTGTTTATGTATTAGATAGTATGCTATCATTTTTTTCCCTTTAAATTCATTACGGTTCTCAACATCATGACCTTCTTGGATTTGGTCTTCATTGAAATGAATGTCAATATTTCCGTACCGATGATCGTAGAGTCATTATTTGGGTTTTCTTTGAGATAAGTTCACATCGATTTAACGGTATTTCTGGAATTGGAACGCCTTTATTAAGGGAATATCATTGGTACTGCTTGGACATTCATAATTCTTGATTTTAGCAGTTTCATTTTCAATCACGGTTAGCTTTTCAATTCGTTTAATAAATTTAACCAATCTTTTTGTTGGTTGTTAACCTTTTTCTCTTTTCTTAGCTGTTTTGCGTTTTTCCGCTCCATTTTCGAATTTTCTGTTTATGACTATAAACGAATAATAAAATCACATGTAATAATTTTCATATTAAGAACCAAAATACTTACCACCAAGGTCCGTGTTGAGCGTTTGTTAATAAAAAATGGGTTAAATTCAATATCAAATATCCTTTAACTTCCCCGGTAGTTGCGATGATAAGAGAAGCAAACAAACTCATACACTAAACACTACTGAAATACATTTTCTAAAGTGTAAAGCAATTGCTTACTCACCAATTTAATGAATTTCATTTATGAATTGCTCGTCATGAAATTAATTTTAGTCATTTTAGAAATGGCTTTCATGTAAGATGTTTAATTTTAAGTAAATTTTAAGGTTTGAATTTTGGTCCATATAGATATGAGATCATTATTCAAGTTCCTAAATACACTCATACCTCGCTTTACGGCCTAGATACGTTCCAGGAAAGTTGGTCGCAAAGCGAAACGCCGCATAACGAATCAAATATGATTTTGATACAATTCCATAAATTCAATAGGATTTTTGGCCGTATAACGAAACATTTTAGGCCGTAAATCGAAAAAGTGCCGTAATTAAAGTAGGCCGTTATAGCGAAAAGCCGTATAAAGAGCAGCCGTATAGCGAGGTACGAGTGTATTACTTTTAGTCAACAGTATAATTATAAATTATTTTTAAGTATTTTGGAATTATTTTGATATGTGAGTCAGATATATTTTTAATTATAATTAAATAAATAAATCACCGTTTCAAACCCTGTAAATTTTTGGTTCGGGTGCAGGTGCAGGTTTGGGTTCAATTTTTTTCTCAGAAAAAAATAATTTTTTAAAAATAAATAAAAATATTGTTATGAAATGTTTTTTTTTATTTATTTGATAAAAAATGTTCATTCAAACGTACAAAGAGAATATTTTTTTGAAGATTCTGCAGAAAGATGTACTCTTGTGCAGCTAAAACAAATTTCAGTGCAGAAAAGGCCCTCTCAGCACTGACCAATGTTCTCAAATTAATTTTTCCATTGCTAATATACTGGGTATTTGTACCAATTACGCTTCTACCAAGCCGGGATGCTGAGTCGATTTTTATGGATATTAATTTTCTTTCAATTTCGGTTTTAAATATATTTTTTACTTCATTTGCTTTATTATTTACCAGATCTTTCATGTTTTCTGAATTTACAGTCAATTTGAGTGATTCATTGTAAATTGTAAACGGTCGTCCATTAACTGTAATCAATGAAAAATTTTGATGGCATATTAATTTTGATTAAATTACAATAATTTTCAATGAAACTAAGTTTTCATCTTCCGTTTTAAATTTTTAATGGTTTCAGATGTAGATGGTTGACTATTCATCCTTTCAGTAATAGTTCGATGTTCATCAGGATGTTTTCGTTTGATTTGCAGCATACTTTCCTTTCATAACAAAAGAGCACTTGTTTCATCTTTGATAAATTATTTTGAAAAAGATTCTTTACTGGATTTCCCGACATCTACAGGGTAAAATAAATTTAAATTAAGCTAGTTTAAAAAAATAGTAACTGAATAAAAATGGTGTTAATTTGTACTTACCATAAATGTTTCTATTATAAATCGCGCACAACGGTACGATTTTTATACAATAATTTATAATTTCTGTATTCCTATAGTTTATAATTTCTATATAAATAAATTATTTATAGTTTATGTAATTTACAAATATCATTCACATAAATAGTTATGAATGACTTATTTATATTATAATTTTATAAAGTTATGAGTATGACAAATCCTTAATAACAATTTTACACAATCTCTATTTATTTATATATATATATATATATATATATATATATATATATATATATATATATATATATATATATATATATATATATATATATACTAATATCTGTTTTTACGCGAACTTCTTTTTACGCGAATTTTATTAACGCGATTCAAAAAAAATTATTTCGTTCTGTTTTTACGCGATTTGATTTGATTTAACGCGATTAAAAAATATGTTTAATGATATATTTTGCCACTTTTTGTTTTACTAAAATGAATTTTTTGTGATTTTTTTGTAAAATAATGAATTTTTTTTGTTAAATTACTATTTTTTTTCGTTTGTCGTTATTTTATTCATAAATATATATTTAAATAAATAAAAAGTGTATAAAACATGTAAAAACCATGAATTTGTATACTTTAATCACATTATTTTAGTTGATTTTGGAAATGAAGAACCAATCCTCTACTTTTATATGGACACCATATCTTTTTTTACGCGATTTTTTTTACGCGTATTTTCGGGGAACGTATCTATCGCGTAAAAACAGAATTAGGTATATATAAACCCTGAAATTAATCAATCACCAAAAATATGTATTTTTCTAGAATGTTTTGGGAAAAATCGCCGAATATGAATAAAATAATTTTTGTAATCTTCTTTTCTGAGCTCAATATGAAGGGCTTCTTTCAAGAAATCAAATCTGGATTGAAAATACATTGAACTAAATCCATCTGCTCTTGATATTTTCATTAAAAATATATTAAAAAATTTTTTTTCCATTATTTTTTTCTCAAAATTGTCTAAAATAAAGTTATTATAGAAACGTATCTCAGTGTTGCATTTCTACGAATCAAAAGTTTGTATGTGTTTTTAGTATGTATTGTGTTTGTGTGCAGTATTTAATTTTTCAATCACTTTAAATTTCTAGAGTGTAAAATGTATCTCATTGCACTATAAATGAGAACATCAGTGTGAAATCAAAATAAGTATATATGTTTCTATAATGTAAGATTATTGATTTTTTTCAATATATCAGTGGTGTTTGGTGTATTTATTCTACTAATAATGGTATTCTACTACTATAGTCCACTTATATACAAAAGTGTTACTAAGAAAAAAAAGACAATTATCCACACGTCCCATTCTGACATCTTGTTGTCGCATTACATTTCTTGTTCGTGTGAGTCTGTCTTTGTTTAGTGTTACCCGCAAGTATCCGTTGGTTATTGCAGGGGTGACGATTCAGTGTGTTTAATAATTTATGGCTGCAGTATAGACATCGTTGCAGTAGGTGACGTAAATAGAATTATATATAATCCTTTACACAAGTTTCGTAATTATATAAGCATCTGAGAGTCAAGTTACTCAACTGAAAGACCAAAATATATTTTATATTATATTGACGTTTTTTTGTTCTGTTTTTAACGTTTTGTTTATTTCGCTAAAATACTTGGTGCTTAAAAACCTTTTCAAAGCACAAATTATGAGACCCCTCCGCCACTCTATGCAATGAAAACACTTGAAAACAGTATTACCGCTAATTCATTTTAAATATAAAACAATATTGATTGATAATCTGAAAAGGAAATGAAGACAAAAGTTATTTTTATTAATTTGAAATTTTACTTTGGAATGCTATTACTCTTAATTTGAATTGTATATATCAAAATATTTAATGAAATAGTTTTGCATATTTTATAGCAAATTTTCTGGTGTTAAATTTAACTAAGTTAAATAAATTAAAATTTTTGTTATTGTAATGCAGGTAGAAAATGAAATTGAATCTTCAGTTGACATAGAAAATGTAGCTAAAAGTTTGGGATTTATTTATGTAAAAACTAGTCAATCCGTAGAATACAACAAGCAACAATACGCATCTCTTTCAGCGGATGAGAAATTGGAATTATTGAATAAATTCAAAGTGATTAGTTTTACAAAATTAACATTGTTAATGTATAGTTGGGCATTTCTTTGCATCTCTATTCATATTCAAATGTCCATATTGGCAGGGAAAATTTTCCAATCTCAAAACACATCTGGCTATTTGGGAATAATAATTTCGAAATTTTCTGAAATTATTTTCCCTTCAACAAAAGTGCAATTCAAGCCAATTGATGAAAAACCTAAGCTTGAATTTCTTAATTCTACATTAAAACTATTAAAAGTAAGTTTGTTTTTACTTAAATATACTATTATTATATGGGGTTTCTTTAATTTTATTATTTTTAAAAGTTGAGATCTAACATTCTATCACGGAATCTAGATTAAAAATAAATTTTAATTATTAATCATTAATTAAATATAAATATATTATACTATATATTATCTCTCTATATATAAAAAAGCTAAGGGTTCTCTCCATCCGAATTTTACTTTTTTTTTTGGTTTTTTTTTATTTTTTTTTAATTTTTTTTTATTTTATAATTTTTTTTTAAATTTTTTTTTATTATTTTTATTTTATTTATTTATTATTTACGGGGTTGGTGAAGCGAAGCGAACAGGGGCGGAGCCCCTATTACTATATATTATACTATAGCACGTAACAGGAGAAGTAACTTTTAATCTTCGAATTTCATAATGGTATATTCAAATATTCTATTTTCGATTAATTTTTTTAAAATGTAAATACTAATAGTAGGTAGTTAGTGGCCCACTGCAACAATTACCCCCCCTCCCCCCACTAGAAAAAAAAATTGTTGCAACTCACATTTTTTGCTGCAACTTTTTATTACGCATATGTTCCACACTATAGTGAAGGGGTCTCCTTGGTCCTGGGATTTTCAATACAAATAAAATTTTTTCAATACAAAAAGCTGGTCTTCAATAAAAAAGCATGGAATTTTCAGACTATAGTGAGGGGGTCTCGATGGTCCTGGGATTTTCAATACAAAAATTTTTTTTTCAATTCAAAAATCCGACTACCACTAAAAAAGCCAAGGAATTTTCAGACTATAGTGACGGGGGTCTCGATGGTCCTGGATATTCAATACAAAAAGGCGGTCTTCATAAAAAGCATGGTAATTTAAGGTCTCAGGATATCTTCAATACAAATAGGTGGTCTACACTAAAAAAGCCAAGGATTTTTCAGACTATAGTGAGGTGGGTCTCCTTGGTCCTGAGAACTTCAAAAGAAAAAGGTGGTCTACACTAAAAAACATGGTAAAATTTTTTCAATTACAGTAAATTATGGTCCAAATTTTTCAATTACAGTAAATTATGGTCCAAATTTTGAATTACAGTAAATTATGGTCAAAATTTTTCAATTACATTAAATTATGGTCCTAAAAAATTAAATTACAGTAAATTATGGTCCAAATTTTTCTATTACAGTTAATTATGGTTCTAAAAAATTAAATTAAAGTAAATAATGGTTCAAATTTTTAATTAAAGTAAATCAAGGTCCACATTTTTAAATTAAAGTAAATAATGGTTCTAAAAAATTAAATTACAGTAAATTAAGGTCCAAATTTTAAAATTAAGTAATCAATGGTAAAAAATTTTAAATAAGTAAATTAAAGTAAATTAAAGTAAGATTTTAAAATTTAATTACAAAATAATAGAAGGTGTTTGAGAATTGAAATTTTTAAGATAATTTTTAATGAAAATTTTTAATGGAAATTTTTATGATATATTTTTCAATGATAATTTTAGATGGAAATTTTTAAGATAATTTTTAATGAAAATTTTTATGAAATATTTTTCAAAGACAAATTTTAATAATAATTCAACAACAAACCAACAACTTAGTACTAACAACCATATACCTACAACTAGTTACTAACAATCAGTTACCTGCTACCTAGTACTTACAACTAGTTACTAACAACCAGTTACCTGATACCAAGTAAATACAAGCACCTACCAACTACTAAGTACTAACAACCAAAAACAACCAGCTAACAACTAGCTACAACCTACCAAGTACTCACAACCACCAACAACCAACTACTAAGTACTCACAACCAACAACAACCAGTTACCTGATACCAAGTAAATACAACCACCTACCAAGTACATACAACCAAAAACAAGCAACCAACTAGGTACTAGATACCAAGTACTAACAACCACCTAACAAGTACTAACAACCAAAAACAAGCAACCAACTAGGTACCAAGTACTAACAATCAAAAACATGCAACCAACTAGGTACCAGATACTAACAATCAACAACAACCAAGTACTAAGCATTATCAACCAACTACTAAGTACTAACAACCAAAAACAACCAACCAACTAGGTACTAGATACCAAGTACTAACAACCACCTACCCAACAACTTAGTACCAAGTACTAACAACTAACAACAACCAGGTACTAAGCATTATCAACCAAGTACTAACAACTAGATAACAAGTACTAAGCACTGTCAACTAGATACCAAACACTTACAACCAGATGACCACATGAAATTATTGGTTAAATATGAAAATAATGGTTATAATTAGTTGTTTAGTAAATTTTGGTGTAAAATTAAATAATAAAGAATAATTAGGTAAATTAAGGATAAGTAAATTAAAGTTAAAAATTTTAAATAAGTAAATTAAGGTTCAAAATTTTAAATTAAAGAAACAATGGTTCAAAATTTTAAATTAAAGCTAAATGAGTAAATTAAAGTAATAATTTTTAAATAAGTAATGTAATAAGTAAATTAAACTAAGATTTTTAAATTATTAACAAAAAGTTGAAATAATAGAAGGTGTTTGAGAATTGAAATTTTTTAATGAAAATTTTTAAGTTAATTTTAAATGTAAAATTTTTTAAATACAAATTTTTATGGAATAATTTTTTAAGTTAATTTCAATGAAATATTTTTCAAAGTCAAATGAAAATTTTAATGGAATAATAATAATAATAATGATAATAATAATAATAATAATAATAATAATAATAATAATAATAATAATAATAATAATAAAAATAATAATAATAATTGTTTCTGCCGATTCGGCATAGTTTTCTATCGCGTCTGTGTGCGCGGTCTGGTTAGACCGAATATTGTTGGTGTGCGCACACAGACGCGAGCAAAGGATTGTTGTATTGAATGGTTTTTAGAAAATTCTGGAATGTTAATGGAATAAGATTGGTTTAGTTGGATAAAGTTTGAATTGTGAATTAAAGGGGTTTTAAATTGAAGTCTGGAAGATAAACTGTCGATATTTGGATATTGGATAGATTATCACTAATACAATTTAAATATTAAATTGGTTTAATTCATTATGTCTGGACACCAACGAAATACATGTGGAATTGATTTTCAAACATCTTCAAATGCTGATTCATCCAAGAGATCATATAATGCAAATCCTCCTCCTCCCTGTTTAATGACTGATTTTCAAACATCTTCAAATGCTGATTCATCCAAGAGATCATATAATGCAAATCTTCCTCCTCCCTGTTTAATGACTGATTTTCAAACATCTTCAAATGCTGATTCATCCAAGAGATCATATAATGCAAATCCTCCTCCTCCCTGTTTAATGACTGATTGTCGAGCTCGAGTATGTCGTGCACGAATGGAAGCAGCTCGATTTGAATATAAAATTGGATATGAAATGCTTGGTGCTATAATATATCGCTCTATTGCGGATATTGATCAACTCTATTCCCAATCGGCTGAGAGGCGACCATTAGGATGTTCAGTGATGGCCTTATCTGATAATATGCAACTGGACAACATGACATTATTAAAAATTGATGCAATGTCCTCTTTTGAGGAAAATAAAAGTTTTATGCAGTCGTGTGGACTTAAACAATAATAATTCAACAGTTACCAACAATCGGTTACTAAATATTTTTAACTAGGTGCTAACAAATATTTTCAACATGATACCACGTACTAACTAACTCTCAAACAACCAGATACTTACAACTATCTACTTACAATCAACTAAATATTCTTTATTGTATTTTTTTTAAATTAATATTTTTTATACAGCTTCTATAATAATTTTAATTACAATCAGTAGAAAAACCTTTTCAAAATGTCTAAATTTAACAAAAATGTTGATTTTCATCAAAAAACCACAACTCATCACCACGTGAAATTCAAAATAATTTAAATTACAATGAAAGACTAATGAATTCTAATTTACAAAACATTCTTCTTTTAATTGATAACTACTGACTTATTATTGCAATGTAAAAATCGCATTCAATAAATACTTATTGTTGATCAGTTTTTTAATGAAAATTTTTATGAATAATTTTTTAAGTAATTTTTAATGGAAATTTTTTAATGGAAAATTACAGTAAATTATGGTCAAAATTTTTCAATTACATTAAATTATGGTCCTAAAAAATTAAATTACAGTAAATTATGGTCCAAATTTTTCTATTACAGTTAATTATGGTTCTAAAAAATTAAATTAAAGTAAATAATGGTTCAAATTTTAATTAAAGTAAATCAAGGTCCAAATTTTAAATTAAAGTAAATAATGATCCAAATTTTTAAATTAAAGTAAATAATGGTTCTAAAAAATTAAATTACAGTAAATTAAGGTCCAAATTTTAAAATTAAGTAATCAATGGTAAAAAATTTTAAATAAGTAAATTAAAGTAAATTAAAGTAAGATTTTAAAATTTAATTACAAAATAATAGAAGGTGTTTGAGAATTGAAATTTTTTAATGGAAATTTTTTAATGGAAAATTACAGTAAATTATGGTCCAAATTTTGAATTGCAGTAAATTATGGTCAAAATTTTTCAATTACATTAAATTATGGTCCTAAAAAATTAAATTACAGTAAATTATGGTCCAAATTTTTCTATTACAGTTAATTATGGTTCTAAAAAATTAAATTAAAGTAAATAATGGTTCAAATTTTTAATTAAAGTAAATCAAGGTCCAAAATTTTAAATTAAAGTAAATAATGATCCAAATTTTAAATTAAAGTAAATAATGGTTCTAAAAAATTAAATTACAGTAAATTAAGGTCCAAATTTTAAAATTAAGTAATCAATGGTAAAAAATTTAAATAAGTAAATTAAAGTAAATTAAAGTAAGATTTTAAAATTTAATTACAAAATAATAGAAGGTGTTTGAGAATTGAAATTTTTTAATGGAAATTTTTTAATGGAAAATTACAGTAAATTATGGTCCAAATTTTGAATTGCAGTAAATTATGGTCAAAATTTTTCAATTACATAAAATTATGGTCCTAAAAAATTAAATTACAGTAAATTATGGTCCAAATTTTTAAATTAAAGTAAATAATGGTTCTAAAAAATTAAATTACAGTAAATTAAGGTCCAAATTTTAAAATTAAGTAATCAATGGTAAAAAATTTTAAATAAGTAAATTAAAGTAAATTAAAGTAAGATTTTAAAATTTAATTACAAAATAATAGAAGGTGTTTGAGAATTGAAATTTTTAAGATAATTTTTAATGAAAATTTTTATGATATATTTTTCAATGATAATTATAGATGGAAATTTTTAAGATAATTTTTAATGAAAATTTTTATGAAATATTTTTCAAAGACAAATTTTAATAATAATTCAACAACAAACCAACAACTTAGTACTAATAACCATATACCTACAACTAATTACTAACAACCATTTACCTGCTACCTAGTACTTACAACTAGTTACTAACAATCAGTTACCTGCTACCTAGTACTTACAACTAGTTACTAACAACCAGTTACCTGATACCAAGTAAATACAAGCACCTACCAACTACTAAGTACATACAACCACCTACCAAGTACTAACAACCAAAAACAACCAGCTAACAACTAGCTACAACCTACCAAGTACTCACAACCAACAACAACCAGTTACCTGATACCAAGTAAATACAACTACCTACCAAGTACATACAACCAAAAACAACCAAGTACTAAGCATTAATTACCAACTACTAAGTACTAACAACCAAAAACAAGCAACCAACTAGGTACTAGATACCAAGTACTAACAACCACCTAACAAGTACTAACAACCAAAAACAAGCAACCAACTAGGTACCAAGTACTAACAATCAAAAACAAGCAACCAACCAAGTACTAACAATCAAAAACATGCAACCAACTAGGTACCAGATACTAACAATCAACAACAACCAAGTACTAAGCATTATCAACCAACTACTAAGTACTAACAACCAAAAACAACCAACTAGCTACAACCTACCAAGTACTTACAACAAACATCAACCAACTACTAAGTACTAACAACCAAAAACAACCAGCTAACAACTAGCTACAACCTACCAAGTACTCACAACCAACAACTAAGTACTCACAACCAACAACAACCAGTTACCTGATACCAAGTAAATACAACCACCTACCAAGTACATACAACCAAAAACAACCAAGTACTAAGCATTTATTACCAACTACTAAGTACTAACAACCAAAAACAAGCAACCAACTAGGTACTAGATACCAAGTACTAACAACCACCTAACAAGTACTAACAACCAAAAACAAGCAACCAACTAGGTACCAAGTACTAACAATCAAAAACAAGCAACCAACTAGGTACCAAGTACTAACAATCAAAAACATGCAACCAACTAGGTACCAGATACTAACAATCAACAACAACCAACTATTAAGTACTAACAACCAAAAACAACCAACCAACTAGGTACTAGATACCAAGTACTAACAACCACCTACCCAACAACTTAGTACCAAGTACTAACAACTAACAACAACCAGGTACTAAGCATTATCAACCAAGTACTAACAACTAGATAACAAGTACTAAGCACTGTCAACTAGATAACAAGTACTAAGCACTGTCAACTAGATACCAAACACTTACAACCAGATGACCACATGAAATTATTGGTTAAATATGAAAATAATGGTTATAATTAGTTGTTTAGTAAATTATGGTGTAAAATTAAATAATAAAGAATAATTAGGTAAATTAAGGATAAGTAAATTAAAGTTAAAAATTTTAAATAAGTAAATTAAGGTTCAAAATTTTAAATTAAAGAAAACAATGGTTCAAAATTTTAAATTAAAGCTAAATGAGTAAATTAAACTAAGATTTTTAAATTTATTAACAAAAAGTTGAAATAATAGAAGGTGTTTGAGAATTGAAATTTTTTAATGAAAATTTTTAAGTTAATTTTAAATGTAAAATTTTTTAAATACAAATTTTTATGGAATAATTTTTTAAGTTAATTTCAATGAAATATTTTTCAAAGTCAAATGAAAATTTTAATGGAATAATAATAATAATAATAATAATAATAATAATAATAATAATAATAATAATAATAAAAATAATAATAATAATAATTCAACAGTTACCAACAATCGGTTACTAAATATTTTTAACTAGGTGCTAACAAATATTTTCAACATGATACCACGTACTAACTAACTCTCAAACAACCAGATACTTACAACTATCTACTTACAATCAACTAAATATTCTTTATTGTATTTTTTTTTAAATTAATATTTTTTATACAGCTTCTATAATAATTTTAATTACAATCAGTAGAAAAACCTTTTCAAAATGTCTAAATTTAACAAAAATGTTGATTTTCATCAAAAAACCACAACTCATCACCACGTGAAATTCAAAATAATTTAAATTACAATGAAAGACTAATGAATTCTAATTTACAAAACATTCTTCTTTTAATTGATAACTACTGACTTATTATTGCAATGTAAAAATCGCATTCAATAAATACTTATTGTTGATCAGTTTTATTATATATACTCTGAGTTTATCCGACAGGATGTTTTGACCCTCTAAGGGTACTGGTCGTAAGGGTACTGGTCGTAAGGGTATTAGTCGTAAAGGTACTAGTCGTAAGGGTATTGCTAACACTCAACCCCCCCCCACCTACCCATTAACTAGTTACTAAGTACTATCAACCAGCTAACAACTAGATACCAAGTACTTACAACAAACATCAACCAGGTACTAAGCATTATTAACCTACAATTATATAACAACAATCAGTAAACTACACTGTACCAACTACCAAATACAAGATACCAACAACTTAGTATCATCTACCAGTAACTTACGAACATGTACTAACAACCAACAACTATGTATTAACAAATAGATCTTTAAAAGAAAATACTCTTCACTTGCAATATTGATCACACTCAATCCCACCTACTCATTAATTAACTACCATGTACTAATCACTAGGTTTCAAACAACGAAATACTAAACACTTGCTAACATGTACTAACAACCACCATCAAAACCCATCGAGAAATTAACAAATATCAACCTACAACTATATAACAACAATCAGTAAACAACACTGTACCAACTACCAAATACAAGATACCAACAACTTAGTACCAACAATCAACTAACAACACATAAAAATAATAGCAATTAAATACAAAATATTCTTCATCGCATACACTATTTTCTTATCAAAATCTAAAAAGTCAACCAACTACTTACAACCAACAACTATGTACTAACAAATTGATCTTTAAAAGAAAATACGCATCACTTGAAAAATTAGATGGAAAATTAATTGAATTCAAGGCATCAATAACTAGGTAAAAATTGATTAAATAATTGTAAAAATTTAAATTATTCAAAATAAATATCATAAAAATTTAATTAATAGACAAGAAAGAATTCTAATCATTAATCATCCAGTAAATAAAAAAATACTGATCATTCAAGTTGAATCAACTAAGTTAATAAATGAGATCTAGTAGATAATTGATTTAGATTGAATAAATTAATTGAAATAAAATTAATTTTAATTATTTTTTTTAAAAGTAATACATGTATAGTCAAATCTATTACTAATTTCTCAAATTATACACAAAATTCAGTATGAATTCATTACAATTATCAATGTCGTCAATCTACAATAAAAATAATTATCATTAAATTCCAAAAGAGACTAGAAAACTAACAAACCAGTAAATTCATTTAAATAACAATAATTGGTATATCCAAGTGAATTCTCTAATAAAATCATTTACAGGGTTATGACGAAATATATTTAAAATCTTGAAATAATATATTTAAAATCTTGAAATAATATATTTAAAATCTTGAAATAATATATTTAAAATCTTGAAATAATATATTTAAAATCTTGAAATAATATATTTAAAATCTTGAAATAATATATTTAAAATCTTGAAACAATATATCTAAAAACTTATTGAAATTTTAAAAATCTACATCGATATATTTTAAGACTGGAATTTATGCATTCAAAACTAAATCCCTCAACCATGTCCAACAGCACTGAACAAACCTCCGAAGAGCGCCAAGATGTCAGGGTTCGAAAAAGGCGGCAAACTGTTACGCTCGAAATCATAAAACGAGTCCGAAAATCGGTTGAAAAAAATACCGATACAAAAACAATCGCCTCCGAGCAAGAGATTAGTCTGCAGACCGCATATAACCTGGTCGGAAAACTATGCGACGGCGCAACGGACGAAGAAATCTGCGGTCCGAAGAAAGGAAGGAAAATGGCAGATTTGTCCGTCGTGAAATCCAAAATAAGCCAAATTTTACAAAGAGACGCCTCATTTACCCAACCCGAAATATCCGAAGAGTTGCAACACTCCGGAATAACTAGGTGCTCGAGTGCTGTTTCTAAAATACTTAAAAAGATGGAATATACCAGGAAACGACTGGTCAGAATTCCACAGGAACGAAACACCCTAAAAATATCGATCTAAGGCAAAGATACGCCCGTGAAACAATTTTATCTCGAATGATCATTTGGTTTTTTTGGATGAAACCGGACTGAATTTGCATCAAACCAGGAACTACGGTTACTCGCCCAAAAATTCAAAAGCCTACAAAATCGTTAAAGGCAATCGTGGTACTAATATCAGTTGTATGGTGGCAATTAAGAAATCTGGAATAGTTTCTTATGAAATCAAAGATGGTGCTTTTAACGGAGAAAGTTTTTGTGGTTTTATTGAGGAAAAGTTGTTGAGTCATTTTAGATCTAATCCGAATGACGTATTGATAATGGATAACTGTAGGTTTCACCATTCCAGAACTGTTATTAGTCTGTTGGAGTCTAATAATATTAATTTTCGATTTTTACCCCCTTACTCCCCCCAGTTAAATCCGATTGAAGAGTACTTTAGCCATTTTAAATCGGTGCTATTTGCCATTCATCCTTCGGCTGCAAATCGAGATGAATTGAAAACCAGAATACGGACTACAATGGATAATGAAGGAATCGATTTTGGTGGTTGGTTTGCTAACATGAGGAAATATATGAAAAAGCTCTTGCTAGACAAGAGTTTATTTGAATAAATCGATATTTCGTGATTTCTTTGTTATATATGAATTAGCTTAAAAAGAATGGACTGCGCATTAAAGCTTCTTGGATTGAATCTAATATTTATTGTTTGGAAGTTTTTAAAATATCCATGTAAGTTTTTAAATTTCAATATAAGTTTTTAGATATATTGTTTCAAGATTTTAAATATATTATTTCAAGATTTTAAATATATTATTTCAAGATTTTAAATATATTTTTAAATATATATTTCTAAAATGCATCAAATTTCCCTGAAATAACTCTATCTTTAAAGATTGGTATCTTATCGATAAATATTCTTAAAAGGTTATATATTTACCTCAGACTAATTTCTTATTCACATTTACTTGAATTTTTATCATTTTTATCATTTTCTTTGATTTTTGTAAATTTCTATTATTTTTGTGGATTTCTAACATTTTTGTGAATTTCATGTTTATTGAATGAATATTTAAAAATTTAAAGTTAGTTCTAAGATAAATTTAATTAATTTCTTGATAATTGGATGCATTTTTATTGACTTGTTTTTAAATTTTAAATAAAAATTTATTTTTAATGAGGTTAATAATTAGAGTTTGTACAATAGTTGGATAAATTTTTATGAGGATATTGAATAATTTTCTAAGAATTTCATGTTGACTGATAAATTTAATTGATAAATTTAATTAATTTCTTGATAATTAGTTGTATTTTATTGAATAGTTTTTAAATAAAAATTAATTTCATTGACAATTAGGTTAATAATTAAGTGATAGAATAAATTTTTGATGATAACTTTGTAATATATTTGACTAAATAATTTTTCAATAATTTTCTAAGAATATTTACTTTTAAAAACATAAGCTAAGAAACCAACTTTATCAATGACTTAAAATTTACTTGATAATTATTGTAGGATATACAGAAATTTAGTTTGCTGATAGTGCTTGAAAATGATTGGTTGAATAGCTGAAGAATTATGGTCAATCAATATATATCATCTCCAGTTAGGTATTTGTAGGAAATAATGAGTTTATTATGTCTGTTACATAAGTTGACTTTAGTGTCAAAATGTGTTTTTAAAATATATTTAAATTTTCAAAATACCGCAACGTAATATATTTCCCCCCTACCCTTCCACGATTTTGATTGGTTAGTGGGCTCTTACTACATAGCTACTAAATTATTTCAATGGAAGAATGCCTGGTGTCTTCAACAGTTAATGAAAAGTCATATTTTTGAAGAATTCTCTCTAAGGATTTTAAGAGGATTGATATATTAAAGGGCTCAAGTGGGTGGAATCTTTAAGGAAATTAAGGGATATAATTGGTTAGGTGTTTAAAAGGGTAGAAATATTTGGTGAGAGATCGGTTAAGATGGGAAAATATGATCTTTTAAGGGAGATATAGTCGGTTAGATTTAATGAGAGATGGGTTAAGATGGGAATATATCATTGTAAGTGAGATATAGTCGATTTAATTTAATGAAGGATGGATTAAGATGGGAATATATGATTTTTTAAGGATGATGTTGGTAAAATATCAATGTTTTAAGGGAAATTGCAATACATTAGTCAGTTATGAATCAATAATGTGAAATTATATCGTTTTATTAGGTTGTGATTAATGCACAGTAAATTAATTTAGAACAATGTTTTATTAAGTAGGGATAATGATCGTTTTACTTGGTTTTGACAATGAAATCTTTACAGATAATTTGGATTGATATCAACTTTAAATTATTTTTATCTTTATTTAGACGGACAACGACAAAAGTTTAGAAATATGGACTTAAAACATCGACTAACGAAAATTGATCTTTATTGGAAGAAATCTTGATTTTAATTAGTAATTAAATCGGTTGAATATTGGTAAAAATGATCATTTGAAATATATTTTATTGAATGGATAAATTTAATCTTTCAAAGGGACCTAGTCAGTTATATTTATTTTAAATTTCGAGTACAGTTATTAACAAAAATTTAATTATAACCAGTTTTATCATTAGATTTTATAAATTATTTAGGGTTAATGATTTTACATGTTTTAAAGGGAAATACAGTAAACCCTCCAACTGCGCGGTAGATACGTTCCACAAAAACAACGCGCCAACCGAAACCGCGCACTGTGAACCCGATTTTATATGTAATTATGGGGTTAGGTTCCAGATATTACAAAAATATTAAAAAATATAATAAAAAGTCTTTATTCAACGACTAATATACATATTTACATTTATATAAACATAAAAACTAATAAAAACAGTCTCAATTCATTGCTTTTACATAATTAATATAACTATTATAAAAATTAATAAAAATTTAACATTATTATATATAAGGTGTAGAAATTATTAAAAACCTATTAAATCAAAATGAGTATTAAATCAAAAATCAAAAATTTTATTTATACTTACTTTATAACACTCTTTAATTGATGTAATAATTTTTTATTACGGTTATATCTAATGCACACGAATAAGATGTTTTTGAATTTAATACTAATATATTTTTAATTAAATAAACACTTGTATAAATATCTATTAATTAAATGAAATTATTAAAAAAATGAAACTGCCTTTATTATTTTTATATAAAAAATACAGTGCATCGAAATACGATGAATCACTATTTTCACTACCATATGTATTCGTAGTTTTACGGGATTCACCATAAAAAATTAAATTGACATGATTTTTCTTGTTAAAATAGACAAAAACAAAAAAAAACCGCGCAGATCGAAATTTTGGTATTAAAGGTTTGGCCGCGCAATTGCGAAACCGCGCAATGAAAAACCGCGCAGTTGGAGGGTTTACTGTATTCGTGATAATATGAATTAAAGTTAGAATTATAGTCATTTAAAGGGGATTTTAAGCAATCTTATTAGTCTGAGGTAAATATATAACCTTTTAAGGATATTTATCGATAAGATACCAATCTTTAAAGATAGAGTTATTTCAGGGAAATTTGATGCTTTTTAAATGATTTTATTAGAGAATTCACTTGGATATACCAATTATTGTTATTTAAATGAATTTACTGGTTTGTTAGTTTTCTAGTCTCTTTTGGAATTTAATGATAATTATTTTTATTGTAGATTGACGACATTGATAATTGTAATGAATTCATACTGAATTTTGTGTATAATTTGAGAAATTAGTAAATAGATTTGACTATACATGTATTACTTTTAAAAAAAAATAATTAAAATTAATTTTATTTCAATTAATTTATTCAATCTAAATCAATTATCTACTAGATCTCATTTATTAACTTAGTTGATTCAACTTGAATGATCAGTATTTTTTTATTTACTGGATGATTAATGATTAGAATTCTTTCTTGTCTATTAATTAAATTTTTATGATATTTATTTTGAATAATTTAAATTTTTACAATTATTTAATCAATTTTTACCTAGTTATTGATGCCTTGAATTCAATTAATTTTCCATCTAATTTTTCAAGTGATGCGTATTTTCTTTTAAAGATCAATTTGTTAGTACATAGTTGTTGGTTGTAAGTAGTTGGTTGACTTTTTAGATTTTGATAAGAAAATAGTGTATGCGATGAAGAATATTTTGTATTTAATTGCTATTATTTTTATGTGTTGTTAGTTGATTGTTGGTACTAAGTTGTTGGTATCTTGTATTTGGTAGTTGGTACAGTGTTGTTTACTGATTGTTGTTATATAGTTGTAGGTTGATATTTGTTAATTTCTCGATGGGTTTTGATGGTGGTTGTTAGTACATGTTAGCAAGTGTTTAGTATTTCGTTGTTTGAAACCTAGTGATTAGTACATGGTAGTTAATTAATGAGTAGGTGGGATTGAGTGTGATCAATATTGGCAAGTGAAGAGTATTTTCTTTTAAAGATCTATTTGTTAATACATAGTTGTTGGTTGTTAGTACATGTTCGTAAGTTACTGGTAGATGATACTAAGTTGTTGGTATCTTGTATTTGGTAGTTGGTACAGTGTAGTTTACTGATTGTTGTTATATAATTGTAGGTTAATAATGCTTAGTACCTGGTTGATGTTTGTTGTAAGTACTTGGTATCTAGTTGTTAGCTGGTTGATAGTACTTAGTAACTAGTTAATGGGTAGGTGGGGGTTGAGTGTTAGCAATACCCTTACGACTAGTACCTTTACGACTAATACCCTTACGACCAGTACCCTTACGACCAGTACCCTTACGACCAGTACCCTTAGAGGGTCAAAACATCCTGTCGGATAAACTCAGAGTATATATAATAAAACTGATCAACAATAAGTATTTATTGAATGTGATTTTACATTGCAATAATAAGTCAGTAGTTATCAATTAAAAGAAGAATGTTTTGTAAATTAGAATTCATTAGTCTTTCATTGTAATTTAAATTATTTTGAATTTCACGTGGTGATGAGTTGTGGTTTTTTGATGAAAATCAACATTTTTGTTAAATTTAGACATTTTGAAAAGGTTTTCTACTGATTGTAATTAAAATTATTATAGAAGCTGTATAAAAAATATTAATTTAAAATAAAATACAATAAAGAATATTTAGTTGATTGTAAGTAGATAGTTGTAAGTATCTGGTTGTTTGAGAGTTAGTTAGTACGTGGTATCATGTTGAAAATATTTGTTAGCACCTAGTTTAAAAATATTTAGTAACCGATTGTTGGTAACTGTTGAATTATTATTATTATTATTTTTATTATTATTATTATTATTATTATTATTATTATTATTATTATTCCATTAAAATTTTCATTTGACTTTGAAAAATATTTCATTGAAATTAACTTAAAAAATTATTCCATAAAAATTTGTATTTAAAAAATTTTACATTTAAAATTAACTTAAAAATTTTCATTAAAAAATTTCAATTCTCAAACACCTTCTATTATTTCAACTTTTTGTTAATAAATTTAAAAATCTTAGTTTAATTTACTTATTACATTACTTATTTAAAAATTATTACTTTAATTTACTCATTTAGCTTTAATTTAAAATTTTGAACCATTGTTTTCTTTAATTTAAAATTTTGAACCTTAATTTACTTATTTAAAATTTTTAACTTTAATTTACTTATCCTTAATTTACCTAATTATTCTTTATTATTTAATTTTACACCATAATTTACTAAACAACTAATTATAACCATTATTTTCATATTTAACCAATAATTTCATGTGGTCATCTGGTTGTAAGTGTTTGGTATCTAGTTGACAGTGCTTAGTACTTGTTATCTAGTTGTTAGTACTTGGTTGATAATGCTTAGTACCTGGTTGTTGTTAGTTGTTAGTACTTGGTACTAAGTTGTTGGGTAGGTGGTTGTTAGTACTTGGTATCTAGTACCTAGTTGGTTGGTTGTTTTTGGTTGTTAGTACTTAATAGTTGGTTGTTGTTGATTGTTAGTATCTGGTACCTAGTTGGTTGCATGTTTTTGATTGTTAGTACTTGGTACCTAGTTGGTTGCTTGTTTTTGATTGTTAGTACTTGGTACCTAGTTGGTTGCTTGTTTTTGGTTGTTAGTACTTGTTAGGTGGTTGTTAGTACTTGGTATCTAGTACCTAGTTGGTTGCTTGTTTTTGGTTGTTAGTACTTAGTAGTTGGTAATAAATGCTTAGTACTTGGTTGTTTTTGGTTGTATGTACTTGGTAGGTGGTTGTATTTACTTGGTATCAGGTAACTGGTTGTTGTTGGTTGTGAGTACTTAGTTGTTGGTTGTGAGTACTTGGTAGGTTGTAGCTAGTTGTTAGCTGGTTGTTTTGGTTGTTAGTACTTAGTAGTTGGTTGATGTTTGTTGTAAGTACTTGGTAGGTTGTAGCTAGTTGGTTGTTTTTGGTTGTTAGTACTTAGTAGTTGGTTGATAATGCTTAGTACTTGGTTGTTGTTGATTGTTAGTATCTGGTACCTAGTTGGTTGCATGTTTTTGATTGTTAGTACTTGGTTGGTTGTTTGTTTTTGATTGTTAGTACTTGGTACCTAGTTGGTTGCTTGTTTTTGGTTGTTAGTACTTGTTAGGTGGTTGTTAGTACTTGGTATCTAGTACCTAGTTGGTTGCTTGTTTTTGGTTGTTAGTACTTAGTAGTTGGTAATTAATGCTTAGTACTTGGTTGTTTTTGGTTGTATGTACTTGGTAGGTAGTTGTATTTACTTGGTATCAGGTAACTGGTTGTTGTTGGTTGTGAGTACTTAGTAGTTGGTTGTTGTTGGTTGTGAGTACTTGGTAGGTTGTAGCTAGTTGTTAGCTGGTTGTTTTTGGTTGTTAGTACTTGGTAGGTGGTTGTATGTACTTAGTAGTTGGTAGGTGCTTGTATTTACTTGGTATCAGGTAACTGGTTGTTAGTAACTAGTTGTAAGTACTAGGTAGCAGGTAACTGATTGTTAGTAACTAGTTGTAAGTACTAGGTAGCAGGTAAATGGTTGTTAGTAATTAGTTGTAGGTATATGGTTATTAGTACTAAGTTGTTGGTTTGTTGTTGAATTATTATTAAAATTTGTCTTTGAAAAATATTTCATAAAAATTTTCATTAAAAATTATCTTAAAAATTTCCATCTATAATTATCATTGAAAAATATATCATAAAATTTTCATTAAAAATTATCTAAAATTTCAATTCTCAAACACCTTCTATTATTTTGTAATTAAATTTTAAAATCTTACTTTAATTTACTTTAATTTACTTATTTAAAATTTTTTACCATTGATTACTTAATTTTAAAATTTGGACCTTAATTTACTGTAATTTAATTTTTTAGAACCATTATTTACTTTAATTTAAAAATTTGGACCATAATTTACTGTAATTTAATTTTTTAGGACCATAATTTTATGTAATTGAAAAATTTTGACCATAATTTACTGCAATTCAAAATTTGGACCATAATTTACTGTAATTTTCCATTAAAAAATTTCCATTAAAAAATTTCAATTCTCAAACACCTTCTATTATTTTGTAATTAAATTTTAAAATCTTACTTTAATTTACTTTAATTTACTTATTTAAAATTTTTTACCATTGATTACTTAATTTTAAAATTTGGACCTTAATTTACTGTAATTTAATTTTTTAGAACCATTATTTACTTTAATTTAAAAATTTGGATCATTATTTACTTTAATTTAAAATTTTGGACCTTGATTTACTTTAATTAAAAATTTGAACCATTATTTACTTTAATTTAATTTTTTAGAACCATAATTAACTGTAATAGAAAAATTTGGACCATAATTTACTGTAATTTAATTTTTTAGGACCATAATTTAATGTAATTGAAAAATTTTGACCATAATTTACTGCAATTCAAAATTTGGACCATAATTTACTGTAATTTTCCATTAAAAAATTTCCATTAAAAAATTTCAATTCTCAAACACCTTCTATTATTTGTACTTAAATTTTAAAATCTTACTTTAATTTACTTTAATTTACTTATTTAAAATTTTTTACCATTGATTACTTAATTTTAAAATTTGGACCTTAATTTACTGTAATTTAATTTTTTAGAACCATTATTTACTTTAATTTAAAAATTTGGATCATTATTTACTTTAATTTAAAATTTTGGACCTTGATTTACTTTAATTAAAAATTTGAACCATTATTTACTTTAATTTAATTTTTTAGAACCATAATTAACTGTAATAGAAAAATTTGGACCATAATTTACTGTAATTTAATTTTTTAGGACCATAATTTAATGTAATTGAAAAATTTTGACCATAATTTACTGTAATTTTCCATTAAAAAATTTCCATTAAAAATTACTTAAAAAATTATTCATAAAAATTTTCATTAAAAAATTTCAATTCTCAAACACCTTCTATTATTTTGTAATTAAATTTTAAAATCTTACTTTAATTTACTTTAATTTACTTATTTAAAATTTTTTACCATTGATTACTTAATTTAAAAATTATTACTTTAATTTACTTATTTAAAGTTTTTTTTACCATTGATTACTTAATTTTAAAATTTGGACCTTTATTTACTTTAATTTATTTTTTAAGAACCATAATTTACTTTAATTCAATTTTTTAGGACCATAATTTAATGTAATTGAAAAATCTGGACCATTATTTACTGTAATTTAATTTTTTAGAACCATAATTTACTGTAATTTAATTTTTTAGGACCATAATTTACTGTAATTGAAAAATTTGGACCATAATTTACTGTAATTGAAAAAATTTTACCATGTTTTTTAGTGTAGACCACCTTTTTCTTTTGAAGTTCTCAGGACCAAGGAGACCCACCTCACTATAGTCTGAAAAATCCTTGGCTTTTTTAGTGTAGACCACCTATTTGTATTGAAAATATCCTGAGACCTTAAATTACCATGCTTTTTTATTGAAGACCGCCTTTTTTGTATTGAATATCCCAGGACCATCGAGACCCCCTCACTATAGTCTGAAAATTCCTTGGCTTTTTTAGTGGTAGTCGGATTTTTGAATTGAAAAAAAAATTTTTGTATTGAAAATCCCAGGACCATCGAGACCCCCTCACTATAGTCTGAAAATTCCATGCTTTTTTATTGAAGACCAGCTTTTTGTATTGAAAAAATTTTATTTGTATTGAATATCCCAGGACCAAGGAGACCCCCTCACTATAGTCAGAAAATTCCTTGGCTTTTTTAGTGTAGACCACCTATTTGTATTGAAAATATCCTGAGACCTTAAATTACCATGCTTTTTTATTGAAGACCGCCTTTTTGTATTGAATATCCCAGGACCATCGAGACCCCCTCACTATAGTGTGGAACAATTGCGTAATAAAATCGTGGAACAGAGGGGGGGTACCCCCCCCCCCCCAATTGTTCCATCGGGCTCCTAACTACCTACTACTAAAGTATCGAATCTCAGAGGTCTGACAAAAGAAATTCATTCGTTTGATTAAAAGATTGTTCTCATTGTAAGAATGCAAAGTCACTTTTGGATGTTTGTCTATTCGATACTTTAATTACCAAACTGTAATTTAGCGGGTGGCTGTCGGCAAAAGGTGAGCTCTACCATAAGAATTGCTAATTACCCGACGAGTCTCTGGGTTCATGGGCTACCGTAGAAGGTATAGCGCCCCATTTTCTCTAGTCCACTAATCATTTTAGACTTCACTGAATCTCCTAGTCTAATTCGTACTACCATGTCAAGATCCCTTCTGCAAACGACTTTCAAAACTTTTGAAAAAATACGGGATAACGTGATAATTGCTTTCTGTTGAATTATCGACATTTACGTTAATATATTCTATTAATTGTTATTCAAGGTAAAAAGATATGGATATTTATATTTGTTGTTAATTTTGCAATGGACTCAACTTCATTTTTATTTCTAGTTAGTCTAATAGTATAAATCTATTGATTTCCAGATGAAAGGATTATCTCAACATACTGTTTAAAATTTTTATTTATTATTTTCTTTAATACGATGGATTCCTAAATGAAAGCGCCATTCGCATTTAAATTATTTTCAGGCAACCAATTCAAACAATAACGATGATATTAGTAACTTTATTTACATAGTTAGGCAAGCAAATAAAATAAAATGTTTTATTTTTTCTGTACTGCATTTGTACTCATCTTCAATTCTCTGAATCGCTTCCTCCAACTTTCCAGGCCTCGGCTTATATGGCCTTTTGTCGATTGTGGGAACTGTTGGAATCTTCGAGATTAGAGCCGCAATTGCTGTGAATAATTCGTTCTCGGTGTAATTTGGAATACGACCGACTCCCGCATTTACGTAAGCTTCTGCCCGCAGTTCTATGATCTGTTGTGCTTGAGATCGCGAATGATACTCTGATCCTTGACCCGAGACTTTTCGATAGCTCTGATTTTTTGTTTTTTTGATTAACTTTTGTAAAAATATTTTCTTTCTCATTTTATGTTATATATTTTTTTCCTAGTTGTCATTTCGATCTAGTCAAACAATTTGTTTATTGTCTTAGTTTTTGCCATACTATATATATATATATATGTGATTTGTTTACTACATTTTCTATTTTCCTACATAGTTTTTAATATTTCATTTTTAATTTATTTAATATTACTAATCCTTACCCTCATTTTTGATGCTTTCGATGTTTTTAAGGAACAAAATATGATGATTTCTAACTTATACTTCATCATTGTGACTGTTCCAGGTCTTAAACATGAACAACCACTAGTGTCAATTTCATATATACTTGACGGCACTTTAAGGTTGATAAAATAAAATAAACATTAACAAAAACAAAATATTTATTAAAGATATTTATAAAATTATATTGAATAACATTAAAATTTAGTTTTCGTTATTTTTTGGATTTCAGATGTAACCGAATAAAATAAAAAAAATGTTAAGTGATATTCAATGTGATTTCTAATCGCAAGTTAGTTTTGAACTGAATTAGATCTCGTCTCTGCTTTGTAAGAAACTGGAGTCCACTTAGGCTTGCCAGATAAAAATTTCGAAAAAAACGTACATACAAAAATTGATCAGCATAAAAAAGATAAGATTTTGGCCACTCATGCTTCATTAAAGTTTAATTGGACAAAAATTATATTATAACAAAACAAATCAAAAAATTTAAATATTTAATTTTATGGCACAAATTTCAAAAACACCAATTTCTTTTTCCATCATATATATATCTTAAACAAAATTAAAAGAAGATTTACATTTAAATACTTTTTTTAACAAATATTCCAGAAATAATACTTTAAGAATACAAAAACGCTGCTTCATTAAAGTTGAACTGGACAAAAATTATATTATAACAAAACAAATCAAAAAATAATCAGTAATTAAACGTTCCCTAATTCAGTAAATAACGTACATTCTTATTTTGTAAGCCAAAATAACATACACCTGGCAAGCCTAAGTCCACTTGTGATCGATCTTTGTGAATATACATAATCTAACTAATCTGTCACTGGGTCACAACAAATATCACAATAATTTGGGATACTTCTTATATCAAAAAACATTTATTTTTAATTTTTTCAATTAGCTGTTTTATTAAGTATTTTTAGTCGCAAATACCTGATTGGTCAAATATAATTCACAAATCGTCTGCAAAAGTAATTGAACCAATGTCACTAAAGCAAATGCTAACTTCAGAAAATGTTTTGGATATTTTTGATCAAATAAAAAATGAAGTTCATAGCAATATTTTGGAGATGTTTATAAATAAAATTCAATTACAAACCTCTTGCAAACCTATTGAAACTGATGAATATGCATTATTTGCTAATATATTTGAAAGCAGTGGCGTTGAACATTTAAATCAGTTTATATCAGTATTATCTCAACAGATTTCATCGTCTCTCAATAGAAAGATCAATTCATTAAAAAGAAACGATGATAAACTGGAAACTGTTGGTAAAATTCCGTTAGCTAAATTGGTACCGTTCATTTGGACTAGTTTTATTAATGAAAGCAATAACATTTCTCTTTTTAATTCGATTCGAGGGTATTTTGAAACTCCTCAGTTTCGTTTCATGTTATTTAATTCTTATGAAAATAGCATAGATTTGAATAATAAAAATTAAATTCGCTTTTCAATTTTATTTGTTAGAAAACTTAGTAGAAAAACTAGTAAAAAATATTTAGTAAAATCATTAACTTTTTTAGTTATCGCTTGTATTGTTAATGAGATTTTGTAATTTTTCAAAAAGTAAGTTGATTTGCTTAGGACAGCAGTTTACAACCTTTCTGATGCAGTGACTCCTTGATAACATTTTCCAAGTTGCGGCGACTCTAATGATAAAATTAATTGGGTTTATTGCACTATTACGTATTTAACTTCTAAATATCTGATAATTTGCAGGCACCATTTTCTTTAGTTATAAATTTTCTATTGTGAGGTGTTTTCAGTTGAGAATTAAATATTTCAATGATTTATTAAAATAATTTTAAATGATAAATAATTGACTATTTAAAGTAATTCTTAAATTTTTAAATTAAAAAATCATTTTTAAATAATTATATTTTAAATATCGAAATTTTAGTAAATGGTTTTTGAAATATTTTATTCAACGCTGAAAATTGGTTTGGAAATTATACAATATTTCATTAAATAAATACTTGGAATTATGTCGTTAACTTTTGAACCGCATTTAAAAAATAATTTAGAAGATGTGTTAGCAGCTTCAAATATGGCGACCACGTCTATGGATTTCTTCATAAAGAAGCTATTTCCAAACGATTATCATAGAGGAGATGATGTTGAAGCATTCATTAAAGAATGCGATAAATATTTTAAAGTGGTAAAAATGCCTACTTCAAGACAAGAAGTGATGATCGAATTACTGATCGATAAAAATATCAGAGATATATATAAAGGAGTTGACCAAAATATCAAATGTTATAAGGAAAGATTGCGGAAGGCATTCGTCAAGAAATCGAGTTTGGCAGAGGATTTCCAATCTGCTATGTCTTAATAGACAGACGAGTGAGAAGCCCGATAAATATTTTACTATCATAGACGAGTTAGTCGATAAAATATTGGGGCATGAGTTAAACAAGGAAAGTTTAATAGAATATCTGCTGATACACTGTGCAGCTGAGAAGACTTTAAAACGAGAATTGTGTCTAAGTGACACCAAAGGAACAACAGAAGTGAAGAAAAAAATCAAGAAGTTACACGAATCTTGTATAGTTGCAGAAGAGATCTATGCAGTGAGAGAAAGGAGACCAGAACAGAATATAACAAGAAGTTATAGAGACGCGGTAAAAAATCAAGCAAGAAATATTGTATCACCAATATATAATAGCAAGCCCAGAGAGTATCGAGAAGAAAGACCGAACAGAACTAAGAATGAATGCTGGACATGTCACAGGTAGGAAATTTAAGTAAAGATTGCATAACAAAGAAGCAGTTACATGTTTTACATTTAAAGACAAGGGCATGTAAGAAGTCAGTGTCGACAGATACAGAGAAAGGTTGTCGATTGTTATGCATGTGGTACCCGGACACGTGAGAAGAGATTGTCAAAAGATAAGGTGTACGAGGTGTTGCTTCGGAGGTCATAAAGAGGCACAAATTGGTTACACAAATTTGGAGAGAATGAGAATTTTGGAAGACAACAAGAGCGATACGAAGCAAGGAATGGTTATCAAGGAACTCGAAAGGATACAAGACAAGCCGACAAGAGATAAGTAGCATTCATAGACAAACCAAATGATGAAAGAATAGAAGATAAATACAGAGAATAACCAAATATCAACGGCCCGATAGAAGAGGATATAGCCGGGGCAGTGTATTAAAAAGCGATGCTGACTCCCAAATTATTAATTATTATAATAAAAGTAAAATATCATGTATTATAGAAAAAGATGTGAGAGATACAGAGATAACGGAAGAAGAAAATAATGTAATAGGAAAATAAATAGATTCATAAAAATCAATTTTGCAGAAATAGAAAGAGACAAAATACAAATACTCACATTAGATAAATGGAAAAATGATATTATTAGTTATGATTAAATGCAAGGCCGACCAAGTGTAACTATTAGAATACAAGAAGATGGAATGCTTGCTCGATACAGGAGCTACAGTAAATGCAATGAGTTGGAGCAAATTTGAGAAACTTAAAGATGTAGAACTAACAACAACGACTGCTACATTGAGATGTGCAAATAATAGTGTTTTAGAAACTAAAGATAAAACAATATTAGAAATAGAAATAAAT
Source organism: Schmidtea polychroa (assembly GCA_959609185.1). Taxonomy (NCBI): domain Eukaryota; kingdom Metazoa; phylum Platyhelminthes; order Tricladida; family Dugesiidae; genus Schmidtea; species Schmidtea polychroa. The sequence continues at coordinate 175,923 of CAUHTR010008251.1, read as the reverse complement.
GGCAGCAAAAGAAGAGTAATGTTTACGAAAGTAAGATATATGACTCCAGAAGTAATTGGTTGCACAAACAATTTGGAGTTGCCAGTAGAAGAGGTCGAGAAAAGGAAGCAAGAGCATATATGCAGTATCGAAGCCAAATTTTGATAGACAATAATGAAGATGGAACGATTTCAAAGAGCAAAGAATACTTTAAAGAGATAAATAACTCGATACTACTAAACATTATAAAAAAGAATCAAAATGTTTTTATGGCTGATAAATGGGACATTGGCTGCACAAAGCTGTTAAGCATAAAATAGAAACTCAAGGAAAACCGATAAATTTCCAACCAGTCAACTTGGAAAGTAAAATAGATGAAGCGATAAAAACTTATGGGAAAACAATATTATCAAAAAGTGTAATTCGCCAAGGAACACTCCACTAATATGCGTCTGGAAGAAAGAAAAGCAAAATATCAGATAATGTCTTGATTTCAGGCAATTAAACCTAGTAACAGAGAAACAGGCGTTCCCTAAGCGGAATATAGCAGAGATGTTAGATAAATTGGGTGGAGCAAAGTATTTCAGTTCGATTGATCTTGGAAATGCATATTATCAAGTAGAACTAGAAGACGAATCAAAGTTAAAAATGGCGTTTTCAACCAAATTAGTTCAATACTGTTTTAACAGAATGCCATTTGGAATTGCAGCGGCACCAAGTACATTTCAGGAACTGATGGGAAAAGTATTAATGGGTACGAGATATGCAGCAGTATACCTAGACGATATTTTGATATTTACAGAAACGATTAATCACCACTATGAAGTTTTAAATGAAGTGCTGGATAAAATTGGAAAGGCTGGTCTTAGGATAAAACCGGAAAAGTGCCATATCCTTAAAGAGGAAGTCAAATTTTTAGGTCACATAATCAATAAGGATGGAATACAGTCGGACCTGTCAAAGCTAAACGCGATTAAATAATTTGAAAAGCCAAAATGTGTTAAGAATCTGAGACGCTTCCTAGGAATATGCATTTATTACAGAAGATTTATAAAGCAATACACAAAGAAGTAAGAGTTTTAGAAGAGTTATGTGGTTGGAGCAGTATTATAACAGAAAGACGACAACGGGTGCGAAAAGGTTATAGCATACGGTTCTCATGCAATAAGCAATCATGAAAAGGGATATTGCATAACAAGGAAAGAGTTGCTGGCAATCCATTATTTATATGGAAAACGATTCGTTTTGAGAACGGATCATAAAACTATCACGTTTATGTTATCCACAAAGAAACCAATAACAATGCAATTTCAGACATGGATTAACTACCTCAGTAGTCTGGATATTAAAATAGAGTTTAGAATAGGTACGGATCATGCAAATGCAGATAAGGATGTTGTCAAGGAGTACTTATGGAACATGCATACAATGTTTATTGGCACAGGAAGACGCGAAAGTGGAAAGAATGAAAACCCGAAGAATAGACACGATGGAAAAAGCTGAAGATTATAAGTGGCTAAAAGATAATACAGAAATAGAACAAATAAAAAAGGAAATAGCACAGGGTTCAAGTTGGAAATTTATACTGGTAGACAACATGGTGAAAACTATGGAGGGTAAGATATGGAAACCTAGAGAAAAAAGACAAGAAATGATAAAGAGTATGCATATTTTGCTATCACACGCAGGAGCAGAAAAGTTGACAAAATATGTAGCGGAAAATTACGATATGGAGACATAAAAGAATCAGTAAAAGAAACAATTGGAAAATGTGAGGCATGCCAAAAAACGAAAGTTGTGACAACAAAGATAAAGGAAGAGACAATAAAACTGACAGCAGAGGAGCCGTTTGAAAAGTGTACATTGATATATGTGGCCCATTACAGGAAACATTCAGAAAGAAAAGATAAATAGTCGCAATGATTGATCAATTTAGCAGATATATCACTCTGACTGCTGTCGCTAAACAGGATGAAGAAACGGTGAAGGAAACAATACTACAAAAATGGATTCTAAGATTTGGAGCATCAAAAGAAATTCACACAGATTGTGGAAAAGTATTTGAATCTAAGACGATGAAAGATTTTACAAAATCAATGGGAATTACACTAAGCATTTCAAGTCCATACCACCATAATACAAATGGTGTGATAGGACGTCAATTCAGGATAATAAGAGACTATATAAATGCATCATTAAAAGAAAAAAGTAGAACAGATTGGGCAAAGATCATACCAGAGATTGAATTTACCATGAATGCAACATTTCAGAAATCAATTAAACGAAGTCCCGCAGAAGTAATATCTGGAAGAAAAATAGCTCGAGAACAATTTCATAGTAAAGCGACGATTTCACAAAAAGAAGATACAAGAGAAACAACGCAGACAAAGAGATCATTCAATATTGGATATGAGGTTCTGGTAAAAGTAGAATCAAGAACAAAAGAAAAGGAAAGATACGAAGGGTCATACAGAATAATGCAGAAGATCCATGATCGGCGATATCTGCTACAAGACCAAAGTGGAAAAATGCTTCAACAAAATGTTGAAAAGATAAAGAAATTTCTTAAAGAAGGGGGATGTGAGGTATTTTCAGCTGAGAATTAAATATTTCAATGATTTATTAAAATAATTTTAAATGATAAATAATTGACTATTTAAAATCATTTTTAAATAAATGTATTTTAAATATCGAAATTTTAGTAAATGGTTTTTGAAATATTTTATTCAACACTGAAAATTTGTTTGGAAATTATACAATATTTCATCAAATAAATATTTGGAATTATGTCGTTAACTTTTGAACCGCATTTAAAAAATAATTTAGAAGATGTGTTAGCAGCTTCTAATATCTATAATTGCATCATAATAATTAAATCACACAATTTGTTATATTCTTTGGTTAATATTAGAAATTGTCATCAAATATTGTGAGTTTCTCAAGGCCTGCTCACAAACTGAGACCACAATGCAACTGACGTACATACTTCGTTTTTAAATACATTGGAAATGTAACCAGGAGGTTAGCAACCATTTCTGAGTAATCGTTGTGATGATTTATATTAAATCCGTTTTCAGTGAATTGACACATCTGTAATGTTTATAAAATCAATAAGTTTATATATAAACACTAAAACTTACCTGTGTGTTGATCTCTAGCGTTGCTACGAATAATCTCATTTAATAAATAAAGTGGGAAAGTGGAAGAAAAAAATAAACTGACTCTCAAAAATCCCACTATGCAACTCATCAAATTCAGGTAGAAGTAATTGAGCGAATCACAGAATAACCCATCATCCAAGAATACTCTAACCTTTCTCGTTGCAACTTAATATATCACTTTCAAAAAGAAACGGAAAATTATAAATGTAAAGATTTAATACAACTATTTATTAATACATGTAACCGAAAAGAAAATATCTATCGGCTCTGTGCCATGAGAAATGTGACTTTCCAATTCTTTAAATGTGTACATACGACACAATAACTCGTGTCGACGCTTAATTCGATTCCGCTGGAGCAAGCTCTCTGTAATGAGCTCATCCCTATAACGCTCCAAACGAGGTGTTCTTCCAGTGGAGATCGTGAGCTTGTGATGGTTGGAGCCACGATGCATCCATTTTATTTATTTTCATCTTGAGCTTTCTAAGATGCTCCCTCAATCTCCAAATGTTGGTTGCATCTGGACATTTTCTTTGACTAGGGCGCTATATTATTCATTACATTTATTACGTAGGTAAAAAGAAATTTTGAATTACCCAAAATGCACAAATTTATTATTAAGAACAACGAGTTATTTATACTTGAAAATTATTATTTTTGGATTCTGATACAAGATCTTTAACAAGAATATTATATTGAATATATATGCTAAAATATTTTAAATTCAAGGTTTGGTAAAAGTGAAAAATTTCTGAAATTTTCAAACTTTAAATAATAAATAAATAATTTTAATTGAGTATTTCAGTAATCGTAATATAAAGGAAATTACTAACAATTAAATAAATTGTTTTGCTTTATTAAATTTAGAAAGATATCAATTTGATTATTTTAATGAATCATAATTTTATTAATTGAAATAAATATTTTAATTTTTGAATAATTTATATACATATATTCTATGTCTCAATCTGGTAAAATCAAAGTTGGTTTATGCGCGATGGAAAAAAAAGTAAATTCCAAGCCAATGAAGGAGATATTAAAGGGACTGGAAAAAGCATCATACATAAAGTTGATAATATTTTCTGAAAAAATTATTTTGAATGAACCTATTGAAAACTGGCCAGTTTGTGATGCACTTATAAGTTTTTATTCACACAATTTTCCTTTGGATAAAGCTATTGATTATGCCAAGCTACGAAAACCATATTTAATCAATGATTTAGAATCTCAGAAAATTCTACTTAATCGTAAAAAAGTCTATAGTGTCTTACAAAGTCATGGAATTCCTGTACCTAATCATATAGTAGTAGATAGAGAAAAACAAAATTGTGAATTGATAGATTTGGATGATGCAATTGAAGTGAATGGTCAAGTTATACACAAACCTTTTGTTGAAAAACCACTCGATGCCGAAAATCATAATATTTACATATATTTTCCTAGTACTGCTGGTGGTGGATGCCAAAAATTATTTAGAAAAATAGGTGATCGAAGTAGTACATATTCACCAGAAAGTTCAGTTCGCATGAAAGGTTCTTTTATATATGAAGATTTTATGCCAACTGATGGAACGGATGTAAAAGTAATTTTAATTTTCATTGGTTTGTTTATATAATCTATCATGTCTTATCAACAATTAATATTGGTCACAGGTAAATATAATAAATGCATTTATAAGTGAAATTAGAATTATACTTAATTTGCATAACAATGGGAATAAATTTCCAGTTGAGTGATGTGGAATAATTTTAAATTCCTACGATTATGGATTTTTTAGGAATAGTTGTTATTTCACAACGTCTTATAAATTCTTAATTTTAAACCATTTTTTGTTGTTTTTAAGTTAAAAATGGTTAGTTAATCGTGAATTTATTTCGTTTTCCAATTTTTATTATGTGCTCATTTTCAGTCTGTTTAAACTTATTTCAATAATTTTTAAAAGAATATAATTACGATAATAAATTTAATATTTTCTCACATAAAATTATATTAAAGATACATAATATTTTTAATGGCACTTAAGCTTCATATTTATTAAATATTAGACAAAATAATAATTTTTTTACTGTTATTGATTTTATTTTGCTGTGTATTGAAAGGATGTAGACACAATAACAAATCCATTATTTCACTAAAATAACACAACATTCAATAAAATTAGAACTCTCCTTTGCAACATGGAATCACATATCTATCACCGTGCTGCTCTCAATTTCTGGCCGTTTAAAATCACAATAAATTTTGATAAGAAATGAAGATAAAATAAATGGAAAATATTGTTTTGATTTTAAGCAATATGTTATTGTCTAAAATGTAGATCTGGTTACTCAAGTACTCGTAATTTTTAAAACTATATCTAAAGTGAATTATAATTGTTACGACGTATTAAGATTAATTTAACTTTTAAACACATTTTTATAGTTATGATTTTTACAAATTTAAAATTTTTAAAGTGTTAATAATTCTTAGAGTTATTCTGAAATTATGTTTTACAAATCTTGATATCGTTATAAAGGAAATGATATACATATTTTGGATAGTAAATATTAATCGAATTAATTACGTAATTTAATTCAGTGTACCTGAACTTATAATTACAGTTCATTTATAATTGATAAAAACAAAGTCTCTGTAAACATATTTTACACATTCTAGTTACAGCTTTATATTATAAAAATTTAAGTTGGATTTATCATTTATACATACATTTTTATTGTGTATCGATGCTGATATTAAAATTTTGAAATTTGCTGTCATTTCCCCGTGTAAGTATTAATAAATTCGTTATTGATTACATCACTTTTTATCATTATTACAATTAACCATTTAATGTACTACATTAATTAATACAAGATGGGAGTCTGCTACTTATGTAATTGAAAAAGTGAACCTTACATATGATAAAATTATGATATTTTAGTTTTTCAGCATGGTGTTGAAAGTTGGGCCAATTTCATCTATACCATTTTAATTCATTGACTAAGAAAATTATTTTTAATAATCATACTTTATAAATAATCTATATTTTGTAACTGAAGTTAAAATTTTTTAGATTTATACTGTTGGAGATGATTACGCTCATGCAGAAGCAAGAAAGAGTCCAGCTCTTGATGGTAAAGTAGAAAGAGATCATGAAGGTAAAGAAGTTCGGTATCCAGTTATACTTACACTTCGAGAAAAAATGATGGCTAAGAAGGTTTCACAGGCTGTTAAACAACAGATTTGTGGATTTGATCTTTTGAGAGCTAATGGGATGTCATATGTATGTGATGTAAATGGGTTCAGTTTTGTTAAAAGCTCACCTAAATATTATGAAGATTGTGCACATATTTTGCTAATGATGATCACAAGACATATAGCTCCTCAGTTATTTACACCTAGAATTCCTTTACCAACAAATACTGGAAATCTAGTACCAACTACATCAGGTTCAATAATGGAATTACGTTGTGTGATTGGTGTTATTCGTCACGGTGATAGAACTCCTAAACAAAAAATGAAAATGGAAGTTAAACACGAAAAGTTCTTTCAGCTTTTTCGAAAATATTCAAATGAAAGATCTAGTGAAGTGAAACTTAAAAAACCAAAACAATTGCAAGAAATTTTGGATATTGTGCGAGATTTATTAAAAGAATCTGAAAAATCTATAGCAGTTTCTAATATTATTGGTGAACAAAGAAATAAATATTTACAATTAAGGTATTGATTTTTATATAAATGCTTCCTATTTAAAGGATTTTTTATGAATAAATTTCAAATTACAGGAATACCTCGCATAGTACGGTTTCGATCAGTACGGTTTTGAAATTTTCAAAATATGATTGTTTTTAAAATGATTAAATAAAATTTTCGAAATTTAGAAAAGTTTTTTTAAATTAATTTTTTAGAATTTATTCGTTATTTAATAATTTGTTTTGTTACGTTTAATTTCTGGTTTGTAGTTTTAATAAAAAATTGAATAAATAAACCGTAAAAAAATTCACTACGGATACATTCACGATCGCGCGATAATAGATCAAAGTTGTTGGTTTTATATTTTTAATCGTAGAGTATGTTGACCTTTTTTAAATTAAATTGTTGTGTTTATTTAATTTTTTTTACTTGTTTTTCATCAGGTATTTTTAATATTTTTGAAATAAATTCTTTTTTTTTTGATTTATTTGCAATGAATTGGTATTGCCGGCTTATAAAATTCAATAAATATATATTTAAATGTACAACTGTGTTAAATATGCTTGTTTTGCTCTTGAATATCAGAAAAATAAAAATACATAACAAAATATTTTTTGTTTACTAGATTATAATCATGATTTTTAAATTTCTTAATAGGGGTACTAAGCCGTAAATTTATTAGCGCCAGAATGCCTCGAATAGTCCGGTTTCAAATAGTACGGCTAAATTCCAGAACTGATTAACCGTACTGTTCGAGGTATTCCTGTACCATTTTAATAGTAAAATGAAAATTCTTAAGATGCATATATTCTTTAGTACTCAAAGTGTTATGGAACAAGAATTGTAATTTAAAAATTTTCTTTTATTTTCATAGAACAAAATACTTACTTATATCTGACTCTCAACTGTTTTTAAAGTAACTACACTCTTTTGCAACATACAACAATTTGTTGATATTGATTTAATTTTAAAATTAAAAAATTATTCCCAGATTTTTTTTGTTTTAAAAAAAACTTTAATTGAAAACTTTAATTATTCAATTTTCTTAGGCAGTCATTTGCTCTGTAAATAGATTATTCATTATTTTTAATATAAAAAATTTCTTATTAGGTATAAAAAAGTAATTCATATTGCTTTTTTATAATAAGTCTTACTGTACATTTATTGGGATTATAAAATAATTAAAAGTAAAATTAAATTATATTTGTAATTGAAGTAATGAGAGAAGTGTAAGACTGGTCAGGGAGAGAATTGACAATGAGAAGAAATAAAATGGGTAGAAAGGCTCGAGAAAGGTACAAAAAGCACAAAAATGTGAATCGATAAAAGATTCATAAATTCGAATTAAAGTCTGGAAATTGGTCATGGGTGGAACAGGTAGCGAGGAATAACATGGTGATAACGGAATTTTCAGAAAGTTATAGTAAGAGTGCGAAAAGGTGCGTAAAAGATGAAAAACAAGAAAATGAAATTAATTAATTAATTAATTAGCTAGTTGAAAGAAATCCCGAGTTTGGTAAACAAAGAGAAAAGTAAACAGAAGGAAAATTTAGGCCCATTACCTTGTCACAATAATTAATGAGAGAAGACCATGAAAAAGGTAGTGCGTGCAGAAAGGCCCGGCCATTAATTATCTTTGTTCGTCGGACCATGGGAAAATAAGAGCAAACCGGCATTTAGCCTCAGCTAGGAATTCGAAGAAATCGAAAGTAGAAAAAGAGAAAAGACAAAATAGGAAGTTTAGGGAAAACGAAAATATAGAATCAGGAGATACTTAGAAAAAGAATTAAATCCAATATAAAAGAAGAGTTGGTCAAAAGAAGCTAGTGAATAAATAGGTAAATATTAGCTTTTGTCAAGGTATCAACACCGAGCGGAGGATCGGTCAAACTCATAAAATTTTGGTTATTGATTATTTTGTGTCGAGGGAAATATATTTTTGTGATTCAAATATACGTTGGGTAGTTTGTTAGTTGTGATTTTCAATTAAATGGACACGTGGAGTCAGAGAGTACCGACTCAAAAATATTAAAACCCAACACATTCATTTACTGAATTTACACACTGAATTTAAGTTTTTTGATTTGATTAAAAAGTCGGCTACTTTCGTATCATATGCAAACCTCACTGAGATTAACACTATCATCGTTACATACTACAGTGGTCTTTCCGAGAAAGAAACGTTTGATAACTGTTATGTTAAGTTCTTATTTGTCGAATTGTATCATAATAATTTTTTTATTAAATAGCCTGATAACAGTATTACACTGATAACAGTAGTAAAGTAAATTTTCCAATATATTGGGTCAAATATGAGTTCAAATATATTTTTCATTTGAACTCTAACATTCTCCGGTTTTATTTAATGCATCTCATTCATATTTACATGTAATATTTAAAAGCATAAGCGTTTATTTAATTTATATTAAGTTAAGCTTTGTCACTTGAATTGTACATTTTGAAACTTAAGTTTGTGAATATTGGCAATTTTGTTTTATTTATTTATATCATAAAAAATTCTTTCAATTTTCACCTTTGATTTCTTTTCAATTGGCATTGTTTTTATTTGTGTTGATATCATACTATTTTAATGAAGCATAATAATTAATTTTATCAGGATTATTTTAAAATGCATTATCTTCACTGAAGTCTAAAATATTTATTGTTTCAGGAATGTTTTGGAAATGTATGGGCATTTTAGTGGTATAAATCGAAAAATACAAATGAAATATAAACCATCAAAAAACTTCAAAAAGGGATTTTTTGATAATGGAAATGATGTCTCGGGTCTTCTTCTTATAATTAAATGGGGTGGTGAATTGACTAAAGCAGGACGGCTGCAAGCTGAGAAATTAGGAAGAGCTTTTCGACGTTTATATCCAGGCTGCAATGGTGATTTAGGAAATGATTCTGGTCTTGGTCTTCTACGGTTACATAGTACATATCGCCATGATTTAAAAATTTACGCTTCAGACGAAGGACGTGTTCAAATGACTGCAGCAGCTTTTGCTAAAGGATTTTTGGCATTGGAAGGTGAGTTACCTCCAATATTAGCTCAAATGGTAAAAAGTGCAAATACTAATGGGCTATTAGATAATGACAATGATTGCCGCCAGTACCAAATTATGGTGAAAAAAAAAATATATGACGTAATGTCTTTAAATAAAAGTCTCACAAAAAGTGATATGCATAAAATTGCTCAAACTAACACACCTTCATTAATGGCAGCTTTGAAAGAAATAAATAATCCAGTTAAAATGTGTGATACTTTACTGTCATATTTAATAAATTTAAATTTACATCTCAATGAATTTTCTGTTGATGAAAGATTATCAATACCTCTTTATCACGAGGAAACATGGGAATTATTATTAAGAAGATGGAGCAAACTATTAAAAGACTTTAAACCGAAGGATAACTACGATTTATCAAAAATTCCAGATATTTACGACAATATTAAATATGACATTCAACATAATCCTAGAATTTTATTGCATAATGAAGCTGAAGATTTATTTTCATGTGCTAAAGCATTAGCGGATGTTATTGTTCCTCAGGTGAATTTTAAAAGTTTCATGTAATGTTTAAATTGTTGATTTTTAAAAGTATATTATTATGAATTATAATTATTGTTTTTTAGGAATATGGAGTAACAGTTGATGAAAAATTAGTAATTGGACAAAGAATATGTACACCTTTATTAAGAAAAATACTTTCTGATGCGCGATATACTGATGTAGATGAATGCACTCGATTACATGCTGGGTATAATAATAATAATAATAATAATAATAATAATAATAATAATAATAATAATAATAATAATAATAATAATAATAATAATAATAATAATAATAATAATAATAATAATAATAATAATAATAATAGTAATAATAGTAATAATAGTAATAATAATAATAATAATAATAATAATAATAATAATAAGATAATAATAATAATAATAATAATAATAATAATAATAATAATAATAATAGTAATAATAGTAATAATAGTAATAATAATAATAATAATAATAATAATAAAGATAATAATAATAATAATAATAATAATAATAATAATAATAATAATAATAATAATAATAATAATAATAATAATAATAATAATAGTAATAATAGTAATAATAGTAATAATAATAATAATAATAATAATAATAATAATAATAATAATAATAAAGATAATAATAATAATAATAATAATAATAATAATAATAATAATAATAATAATAATAATAATAATAATAATAATGTTAAACAGTTAAATGATAATTTAAGCATTTTGCCGCGAATTATATATTTAATAAAATGAAAGAATTTTTAACTATAAAAATAGTCCTTTTCAATTTCTTGGAATTTAGTTACTTCAATTTTCAAATGCTTTTTGATCTTCTCTTTTATTTCCTTTTTCTTTCTTCTCATTAGTTAAAAATAAACTGAACCAAAATAAACCTTTTTCGAAGAATTTTAATTTTTTAAAGCTTCTAAAATTAAGTCAGAAATAAAAATGTATAAAAAAAGTTTCCAATAACTATTTACGTACGCAATTAAAAAATTTTTAGAAACGTTTATATTTTGATATTTATTCCTAATGATTTCTAAAAGCTTACTTCCTTAAAATTTTTCTTCCATAGTTTTTAATATTTTTTTATTATTTTTTTAAAATTTTTTAAAAGAAATTTTTCTCAAGGTCATTAACAACTAATCAAACTGATTATTTCATTGATCTCTTCTTTAGTGTTGATCACTGTGTACAAAAATATCATTTAATCATGTTTTTCACTAAAAAGTAGTGTATGACCAAAATTCTATATTAGAATAAATTATACGTGCTTTTAAATAAACCACTAAATCCTGTACAAAGAGGTTGTTAACAGAATTTACTTATATTACCTTAATTTTTCTATTCACATATTTCTATTTCAGAATAATTACATATCATTTTTATTAAAATCACATAAGTAAGTGATGAAGAATAAAGTTTGTTATTGATTTGTGTTTCATGACTTTTATTTCATTACCTTAATTATTTTTAATTTCTCTTCAAATTATGTCACATTAAATAGATTACTATTAAAATTATTATTTTACTTATTTAAAAATTATTACTTATTTACTTTAATTTCTCAGACAACATTGTTTTTTTCAAAATTTTTTACATTAATTTACCTTTTTAATTAATATAATCCTAATTTCTCACTCGATAGAACTTCTTAAAAATCTACTACTTATTTCAAATTATCTCCCTAATTTTATATAATTTAATTTACATCTTTTTAATCGGTCATGCAATCTTATTCAACCTAAAAATCATGAGACTATATTTATTTATAAAAAATATATTGGCACTAAAATTATGTACAAAAACAGTGGGAAACTATAATGAATTTGTAAAACTTATAGAATTTACTGAGACCAAAATAAGTTTCACTATTATTAAAGCTTATTGATTCAGAAAAATTACTTTGATTTTTAATCGTGAAAAATATTCAAAGTTTTTCAATTGAAAATTTTAAGTTTTTAAAAATTATCTTACTTTTTTCAATTAAAAATAAATTTTATTGTTTTTTATCCAGAAAAAATACTAGGCTTAATCGAGACTAAAAAACTATCATATTCAACAAAAGAATAATATTTATAAAAATTAAATTTAAAAATAAAAAATAAATATTCATTTAAAAAATAAATTTATTTCATTTAAACAAATAATTAAAAATAATAATAATTAAAATTTATGAAGAGATAAACCAAAAAAAATTAATTAAATAACGTAAGTAATTAAAATAAAAATATAATAAAATAATTAATTAATAAAATTAAAAAATTAAATAAAAAATTAAATAAAAAATTTAGTTTTAAAAAATAAATGATTCAATTGATCCTATATTTGATATGGACATATTTCATGACCTTGAACATGAAAGTGTCCTGCAGTCCTTACTACATACTACTATATTACTATATCTAATATTACATGAATAACATTTGATAGAGGAAGTTCCAAAAGTTTTTATTGCGAGGGAAAATTTTTGATTTATAGCCGTATTAGAAATAAATAAAAATTTTTAAAAAACAGCAGATAAGATGAACAAATAAGAAAAGTAGTAATAAAACCATTTTGATTTGAAATCTCTATTTAAATTATAATGATAGAATATCCCAATTTAATTTAAAATGACATTGTATTTTTAAGTTATTCTAAAGGTGTTGCTTCTCCTGAACGATTTGTAAGAACTCGTCTCTATTTTACAAGTGAAAGTCATCTACATGCTCTTCTAAATTGTATCAGATATGGAGATTTGGCAAACGTAAATGTTGATGAGCAGTGGAAACCTGCAATGGATTACGTGAATTCCGTTACAGAATTAAACTATTTATCTCAAATAGTCATTATGATTTATGAAGATCCCTCACATGTATGATTTATTATTAATTTTAATTTCATATATTTTGTTGAATAAAGTTTTTAAAGGAATTGCTCAAGGATTTTAATTATTTGGTTATTTTTTCCAAAATATATAACGAAGTAATCAATTTTCAAAGATATGGATCATATCTCTAATCTACTTAAGTACATTTCTAATATAGTTATATATTGTAAAACACTTATAATACCAACATAGCTTAATTATAATTCTTTTCATTTTATTTTTATAATCATTTTATTTTGTAACATTTTATTAGTCTTTAATCATTTTGTTTATTATATGCTTTTTTGTAGAAATTATTATTTTATTCAGATGTTCTTTTGTCACCTCTAATTAGCAAATTGAATAAAAATACAAGTTTATGAAACCTAACAGATAGAATAGCTAGACCTACGCTGATTGTAATATAATTAAATGATTAAATTAATAACAATAATATAATAAATAATTAGAGACGAAATTATTCAGAAATTAATAGCTAGAAGACAAGAAAAATATATTTTAGAAGATTTAGAAGTTGGGAAAGAGCTTTGATAAAGAAAGAAATTTTAAAAATGATTACGAAATGTATAAAGTACCATTTACAGTAATGAAGCATTTATGAGAGGATTTACTTATTAGAAAACAATAATGGAAAGATTAATCAGGAATGTTTAAGGGATGAAAGTTCTTAAGAAATGGCGCGAAGGAATTTAAAAAACTAATCTTAAATTAAAACTAATTTAAGTAAGTTATATTAATTAATATTACTATTTAAATCCTTTTCACACTGCATCAAACTTAATTAAGAGTATTTGTGGCCAATATCTGCGTAATCTCAAAATTATAAATGTACCAATTGTTTGAATATTTGAAAACTAATTGAGTGGGTTTAAATTTTGTATATGAATTGTTATTATTGTTATGGAATAATACTTGAATTTTCTAAGAATACTAGGGGCTCCGCCCCTGTTCGCTTCGCTTCACCAACCCCGTGAATAATAAATAAATAAAAATAATAAAAAAAATTAAAAAAAAAAGAATAATAAAATAAAAAAACAATTAAAAAAAACCAAAAAAAATAAATAATAAAAAATAAATAAATAAAATAAAATAAAAATAATAAATAAAATAAAAAGTAAAATTCGGATGGAGGGAACCCTTAGCTTTTTTATATAAAGAGATATTTGTAGATTTACTAAGAATGTCTTAAAAACACCTCTGTTGAATCACTTGGATCCAATTTGACCAATTACGGATTTTCATGTTGAAAAATTATTTTAAATCTAGCAAATTAATCGCATCTTAATATTTTTAAATAAAGTGCAATGTCAAGTAAATTATAGATATATTTTTATGACATGTTTTACTGAATAATGAAAAGCTTTTTTAGTTAATCGTTTTATTTACTTTACTTGTTATAATTAATTCATTTTAGTCGTCAAAATTGGAAAAGGATAGATTCCATGTTGAAATCCATTTTAGTCCTGGTGCTTTAACAGTTCTAGAAGATCAGATCGAAGGAACAGGCTACAGACCTCAAAATATGGAAGTAATGTTTTTTGAAGTAATCTATATTTATAACCATACGAATCTTAACTTTATTTTTTACTAATCAGATACGATAAGATAAATAGAATTTCTCTAAAGTTTTCATTTATATACAAGAAGAATATAATATTGCATTTTTATGTTGTTGTATTGTATATTAATTTTAGTATTATAAGAATTTTTTTCTCCGCTGATTTCCTTTCAATTGACGTATTTATTAAAAAACTTAACTATGAATCAGTAGAGATATCGATGTTTTTTTGATATTCAAGAATTTTCGGCACTGCACTTATCACTTTGAAAATGGAAAAAGGAAAAAATTTCCATAATTTGTAATGAAATCTTCATAATCATTTATAGGGAGTAATTAATCATTTTTTAATATAAAATTCTGCCAACACATTCCATTACATTTTTATCAAATCCAACTCTATATAATACAGGTTAATATGCAAATCAATAGATGACTGATAATTTTCAGAAATTAAATTTTTTCAAATTATAAAATTACAAAATTTGATTTTTTTTTGATTTTATACAATTTAAACCTTTGGACACGTAAATCAACTATAGTCCATCGCTTGTAAAAAAACGTTACCAAATAAACTAATTTTTGGTGTATTGAATCAAGATAATATTGATTAAAAAAAATTAAAAGGAATTTTATTGAATTTTATGAACAATTTGCATTTTTCAGATCTAATTTTATTTATCGTTTAAAGCATTCAAATGGTTAAAATAACTTAATAATTTTTAACTTAAATTTACCATTTTATATTATTCGCCCCATATTTTAATTTTATTTATAAATTTTAAGAAAAATCGCTTTTATACACAAAACAGTGTTTTTATTTTTGTATTGACTTTTTAAAGTTTATATCTCCAAATTTTGTAAAGTATAGAGCTAAATGAGCTTTTATTCTTTGATTTCACAAAGCCTTCCTGGCTTTCATTATCATAAACTGAGGTTCTACCACTCTGGAAGTAATTGTACCAACTACCATTTGTTGCTTTTCACTCACTACTATAAACAACACTAGACTCTATTGACTTATTTTCTACTCTTGTCTTTCATAAAGATAAAACGAAAGACACTGCGATATTGCACGTTTTCTAAAGAACATTTTAAAATAATTGCTAAAATTTCTTAATTAAGTAATAAATTATTAAAACGAATATAAGTATATTTACTTATATATACTACTGAATATATATTTGTAGTTTATGTTATTTTATTTATTTACTTCTATTTATTTACATTACTACATAAGTCTGCATGTTTCTATAATGTGTGTCGATTATTTTATATAGTCGACATTATTCCGTGAAAGGTGTAACTCAACACAGCTAAGAAGTATTAGTATTGTTATTTTTCTACTTATCACAGATCGGATTTGAGAAGTTTATATGTTTTCTATTTAATAGGTTAAGACGTTTTATCCATTTTACATATCATTTTTTGATTAACCTCTAATTTTTGTCACGTATTTAAATGTGTGGCAAAATTTCGATTAGAACATAACAATAAGATTATTCTATGTGGATATTTATTAGCCAATTACTAATACAATTGCCAACGACAATTTCAAGTTATATATTTTAAAAATTCCTTGATATTTTATTTCTTAATATTTTTGCCATTTTAAATTTATTAATGACATCATTTTCTTTTATTTAATAATGAAGATTCATTATTATATTTATATAATTATTTTCATATATTAGAGATCTAGTGTATTAAGTCGAACGGATAGCAATGTCTCATTGACACCGAACAGCAAAGTAATATCACGTCAGTCTTCTATCAATGAAAAGCAAGATTTAAAGTTTCATTCTGCTGATGAGGAAAAGGATTCAGGATTTAATGTCAAAGACTTGCTATCAAGACTTTCAAGAAAAAAGAAAGTTAAAGCTTCCGGTCGTGAATCCTCGTCAATTAAAAGCAATGCCACGGACAGTCAAACTCAGTTTGATTTTGAAAATGTTAAAGGTCTTCAAACTGATATAAAATCGGCAGAGTTAAATGAAGAAGAGTTTCCTGCTAGTACAGACAATGTTTCCAAATTTACAGTAACGCCGGTTAATTTGTCTGAAGCCGATATTAGTATGGATTTAAATGATAAAAATGACGTTTGTTTTAATATTTATATACCTATTATCCTTATAATTGTCTAGAAATTATTATCAAATTGTCTTATCGAATAATTAGATAGAATTTACATTAACAATGCATCATTTTTAATAACAATTTTTTCTGTCATTTTCTTAATGTGAAATGAAGACTTTATTCTTAAATGAATTTGGGAAAAATTTTGGACAGCATTTTATTATTTGTAATACCTCAATTAGATATCAGCAGAGCTATCGTTTGTAAACTCATTAAGTCTCAAATTATATAACAAGCACTAACTGACAAAACAGACAATCACTCTGAGTTAAGATAAAGCTATGGTTCCCAATATACCCGAAAATTAATATCTGAGTATAGGATATTTATTTACCTAAATAACCGTGTAACTTAGCAGGATATGATGATTTTATTAGCTGTTTCGCTAATTCTCTTGTTACGAATTTAGAATAATCATTAGACTTTTGGATGACTGTAATGATATAGAAATCACAGTTTTTTTTATTTTGTTGTCTTTTCTCAATTTGCATTTTAAATCTATCAAAGAATTCATGAGAAATTAGAATATTTGGCGCTTTTTTGTGGTTAGTTAAATATTAGTGGTTAATACTTGTGGTTAGCAAATACCCAAATGATTGAAGGAACCTGGAGCTATTTTAAAAAGAAATTTAGGTCTCGGAGCATCAGAACTGATTGCAACATTACCGATTTATTATATGAATTTATGTTTAAAAGAAAGTATGGTGAGAGATCATTTATTAGGATAATGGAAGCTTTATATGATTAAAAGCATTATTATTTTTTGCCTTTAAAATACAAATCTATTTTATAAACTTGTTAATTTTCTTATTTTAAATATATTTTATTATAAAATAAAAAATAATCAAGGGTTAGTTTTTATTTAACTAACCACAAAAAGCGCCCGGGCCGGAAGCTCACCAGAATTCCTTCAGCAGATATGAGATCACAATCTTTATTCATTAAATAGCAATCGTTTTTCCTTCAAAGATCATTCATATTTATTCAAAAAACTAACAACATAATTTAAATCTCAACAATTTTATTCTAAATACTATCAAATGTATAAAGTGATGATTTCTTGATAACAGAACTATCTTATAGTAGAAATTTTTTTCATTAAATACATTATTCGCAACAAAAGGCTTAAATTATCACTTAATTGTTTTACTATCAAATGTATTCAAGAATTTAATTAATGTATTTAATGTAACAATATAATATAACAACGTAATAACATAATTAACTGTCAACTATTTTATTTAACAGATAACAAATTATTTTACTTCAGTGATTATTATAAAAATATTTAATGTTTTACATTATTAAACAAAACACATTTAATTTTTCACTTTCAGTAAAAAATAAAAATTGAAATGTTCAGAAAAAATTTCTAATACTAAAAATGACTTAGAAAATTTTTAAAATATATGACTCATGTTTTTCATAAAAAGCCCATAGTCGGATTTTGAAAAATCTAAAATGGTTGGGGGGTTGAGTTTGAGTTTAAATTTTTTTTAAATAGAGGTATGAATCATGATATGACTAATTGTCATTGTTCTCCCAAAAAAGTGCAACTCATTATTCTTTGTTTAAATGAACTTAAATAGCGAAGGTGTTTATGTTTGAGTCTGAGTTAAACATCTCACTTCTATATACTCTTATTTAGTACAGATTTTCGACACTGATATTTCAAGTGTTAATGACATTTAATGACTACGATCGAAAAAAGAATAAATAAGAATTTTAAAATAATATATAATTGTGTTTTGGTTATCTCAAGGTTTTATAGTATTCATCTAAAAACTATGTAGGACTGGTAATCATTTCAAAAAAATTAACTTAAAATGCATTTTTTTGATTGTGTGTTATTCACTACAAAAATTTGAATAGCATTAGAATTCCAATTTTGTATTATTTGTTATATGTATTTATTTTTAGAACCAAACTGGATTTATTAAGTCAAATCTTGGATCCGAATCACTCAAATCAAAAAGTAAATTAATTATTTAAAAAATTTAATGCCACATTTCAAGACTTTTCATATAGAAATAAAATATAAATTTAGAAGATAAAAAACATCACTGTCTATAAAATTCACGTTATTGTTTGTTATGTATTAATTTCATCATTCACAACAACTTTACATTATCTGATTGTTCTATATAAATTGTAAGAGCATTGTAAGATGGCAATTGCTCTATTATTAATAAAATATATTAATTTGACGTGCATTTCTTTTCATAGTTTTGAAAAATTTTTTAAATGAAAATTGTTTGAAATTGGTGTTGAGGCGATTTAAATTAAAATTGAAAAAAATTTAAATAAAAATTAACTGAAAATCAACAGATTTTTCATTTTATTCTATGCTAACGTGATATCAAAAAGAATGTACAATTTTTGTAATAGTCTGCTTTTGTAATAATAATAATTTTAAAACATATTCAAATATTAGAATGGTACGGGTCTTGTTGTGAAAATTTTAATATCGTAGGATCAACTATAAATTTTGAAAAATCTAAAAATTTGGAGAAAATGTTGAATATATGGTAGATCAGAGTTTCACATAACAAACAGCTAATTTTCGAAAAATTGCTATTTTGTGTGAGTGTGAAAATTATTGTGCTTATGTTTGGTCACAACTGCAAACTTCGATGTATGATTTCAATATATTAACATTAGAAAAATAGCGGTTGCACTCTATTCTATTTTGTGTAATTATTATCTGTAATAAGAATAAGGTCTTCATTTATTCGCTAAATTTTCTAAATTGTATTTATTAGAAATAAAGTTTTAAAATATTGAAATTCAAAATTATCCAATTTAATCATTTAATCATTGTTTAATTTACCAACAACAATTCATATATATAATTTATAAAAACTACTCCCTCCTGTCCAAAAATGATAGTCCAGTTGCATTTTAGCCTTTTCCCAAAATGATTGTCAATAGTGAATATAAAAAATTGAACGGTTTTGTAAAACCTTTTACAGTAAAAACACATTAAATAATTTTATTTTATTGATTGAACAAATAACAAAACTGCATTTTAACCATTTGAGTGGTTGCAAAGAAATTACGATTTAAAGTCAAACTGGACTATCATTTTTGGACAGAAGGAGTATTTAAAAACTTTTAAAATACAAGTATTCACTACATTTTGCACTCTAATTTTCGGATCCAATGACTTTATCAATAAAGCTTCACAAATTACATGTTCCCAATATAATGACGTTAAATTGCTAGGGCATCATTTTAATAATTGTCTCTATAATAAATTCAAGAATAAATAGTGACTTCAGATGAATAAAAATGAAATATGGTGCATATTTACCATTACAATGATGTAAATTTAGCCTATCGTCAGGCGCAAATATTTGTTAAATTCGTATTATAAATGTTAATGAATAATATAAAGAATATATTCGATCAATATGTTGTAAAAAAGTGCTAAAAGTAAACGTATTTTATATCATATACAGTCTATCGTTGTGCATTTACAGATTTTTAAGATTTATTTTATGTCTAAATTAATATTTAGTTTCATTAAAACACACAGATTGAAATTTACAGCTTCAGATAACGCTGATTAAATATTTATGAAACAGCACAAATTTTGTAAAAAGATATGTAGAAAACTCCAAATTTCTCAGTCTTCTATTTATTTATAAATTTTTATAACAAGGTCCTTTTCTAAGATTGATTTAAAATCGCCACAAAGTTTCAGACTATTTTAAGACGGTCTTTTTATTTTTAATTGTTTTCTTGAATTTAAATGAACTAATAAGTTGTATTCTATAGAAATTAGATTTTAATATTTCTTTTATGTATGTTCATTTTCTGATTATTTTTAGATACCTTTCTTCGTAAAATATCCTCGACGAAAGATGAAGAAGATGAGAATCAAGAAATGAATTATTTAACATATCCATCAAGAGATATATCAATTTTAAATTGTAATTTTTATTACTTAAAATTTTATTATATTTTTACGACTCGCAAAACACTCTTAGATCTGTTTCAACGACAGAAAATGGAACGCAAAGGTTTTTTAGTTGCATTTATTTTATTTAGCAAAGAATGCAATGCAAAAGCTTATTTGCTTTTTCCCGTTTTTTTGTTTGATTGTAGATTTTACAGCAAATAACATTGCATTTTGCATTTAAACACGATGATTTTGATTTAAAATGATAGCATTTCTTAGTTAATTGATACTGATTCCAATAAATTTGTTTGATTTAAATAAGTTGATCATTATTTTGAAAAATCTTTCTTATGCAATAAATATTTGGGGTATAAAATATCATTTTTAAATTCATTACTTTTGAGAAATATTTAAAACAACAAATATGTTAAATTGTTCAAAATTATTAATTATTATTTATCAAAAAATCAAAGTGTTCGTGTTTCATGATTTAATTAAAATTATTTTTATACAGAATTTAGCTTAAAATAATAACCTAGCTGCGCAATTTTTTATTTCATAAATTATTTTTATAAAGTACAGGTATCCCTCCTACAACACGGTCGATAGGTTCCTATAATATGACGTGTTATGTGAAACCGTGCTATAGGAGACTAGAAGCTGGTACAAAAACAGGGGTTAAGTTCCAAAAAAATATTTTAATGCCACAGAAGAAACTTTATTTCTATTAAAAATAACAAAATAAATAAAAATCCAATTAAATATATATAAAAACAAATATAAATCCACGTAAATACATAAAAAACAAACAAAAATCGGCATAAATATATATGAATGTATATTATGAATTTAGTTTAGTAATTTTCTTCATCATCGCTGCTCAATACAATAAAATGGGAACGTTTTTTCGGCTGAATAATATCATCTTCACTTTCTGAACTTGCATTTATATTTTGTTCACCTGCTGATATCTTTAAAAAATTCCGTAATCTTGCTTTGTTTCCTTGTCCGTTTAAGGTTGTTGTAAATTTGTTGATATGGTGATAGGCAATTTTGTTATTCCCTTTGAATTTTCGGCTTCTTTCAGCGCAAGGGTCTGCATCCAAGAACAATAATTCCAATTTTTTGGCCAAGTCTAATCCTTCCTGTAATTTTTTTAGTGTCAAATTATTAACTTCATTATCTTCATCAGAGCTAGAATCGATTTCATTCACTTGGGGTTCGGATGCCATTTCTACCAAATAGCGTTGTAGAAGTACCGTGTTATAAGAGGTTTTCGGAAATTGTTTTAATCGTGTTAGAGTGAAATCGTGTTGTGGGATACCGTGTTGTAGGAGGGATACCTGTACATAATCCTATTTTCATAATTTTTAATTTAGATTTAATTGTATTTGTTTTTTAATTAATCACTTTTATTATTACACAAATTAAAATTTTTATTAATACAACCAACGCCATATAATTTAAACAAACTGTTTCATTTATATGTTCATGCGACCACTACATTGTCGATTTCAATTATAAGATGTTATCGTGAGTAATGACAAGTGAGGACGGCCCAAATCCAAATATCATTTGTATTATCAATAATTTCAATATAAATAATACGAGGTTATTTATTTTTGGATGTATCTAAAACATAATTACAAGATTCTTTTTGTGTTTTGTTAAGATATGGAATAACTTGCTGTCCATTTTTTACTGTGAGATCCATGGGTGTTGTCTTATCTACCCTGAATCTCGGATAAGTACAGCAACATACAGTCAATTAGTAGTCATACTTTGAATAAATATCAATGTTTTGAAATATTTATTTAACTTATTATTTAAATATTTAATAATTTGTATTAAATAGAAATTTGAATTCTGTTACTTATCATTATGCACGTTTTCAATCGTTTATCTTAAACAAGGCGATAAAAATAAACCCATTTGCACATAAACGAGAAAGTTTCAATTTAACAGAATGCTAGTCGAGCTTTTCGAATTCATTCAACAAATGTACCCAAGTATACTATAGCAAGTATATTATCTCAAGCCAGTTGCATACTTATCCAAAATACTATAAAATGTTGAAAGAGAAAAGAAGAGTACACAATCTTTTTCTCCTAGGAAAATTTATAAAATATTATCCCAAGCCACTGGAATTTATCTTTGATAACAATAAATCATTATCGAAAGTGGCGTCAAAAAGAATTAACTGTTGGCCAATTGAAATAAAAAACAGCAGTAATGTATTGTATATGAATGTCAAGGATGAACTACTTCTGGGCAATAATAAACAAATATCACACAAAAATAGCATGACAACATTAAAACAAGAGATATTTAGCTCAAAGTAGCGAATGTTATATATATTTTAAATTAAATTTATGTACTTAAGTATATTAATATATTTGTTTATCAGTTATGAAATAAAAAATTCAAATTAATTTTTTGGCAATACTAATCACTACTCATCGTATTTTCTCATGTCTTGAAGTATTTAGGGAGACATTTTGACAAACGGTGTTAATAAAATTATGTGTTTAGACAAATTTAGAATATTTTTAATTATCTCCCGACTTTAGAATTGAAATTCGAAAGAAAAATTTAATGATTATTTAGTTAAGAAATTTAGTATTGGTAATTGATAATTACTAATTGTTACAATTCTGAATGAGATTAAATTAATTCCAATTGGATAACATTTCTTTGAGTTACTA
Organism: Schmidtea polychroa; assembly: GCA_959609185.1. Classification (NCBI taxonomy): domain Eukaryota; kingdom Metazoa; phylum Platyhelminthes; order Tricladida; family Dugesiidae; genus Schmidtea; species Schmidtea polychroa. The sequence goes on along the minus strand of CAUHTR010008251.1, from coordinate 152,363 downwards.
ATTTAATAATTTTTATTCGATTTTCTATTTAGCAAAAGAAATATCGTGGTAAATCATTTACGATAAGATCTGACTTTGTCAAAAACTTAGTAAATTCAATATACAAGGTATTCAGATATGTTTTTCTCGTTTGCTTTTATAAATATTTAAAAACACTTGATTTAAAGTTGATTTATTCATCAAAATACAAAAACTGCACTCCAATCTTGATACAGTTTAACAATATATTTATGTAATTTTTATAAAAGTCTTCGGTTTTACCGATAAATAAAACTCACATTTCAAATTACTGTCATTATTGAAGTGTTTTCTCTCATGTGTATTCAGACCAGTGTCTGTCAAACTTTTGTCGTTCGTGGTACACGGCAGACTAAATAAGAAATATCGGAAAAATTAAATGTAACTTATCAATATAAGCAAAAATATACAAATTCTTTATTGTAGTAATAATAAAAATTCTTATATAATTTTATTGAGATATAATGCAAATATATAAACTAGCAATATATAGCAAACGATCAATTTGTATATTCGCCATCAAATACGAATACGACCACACGTAATTTGTCTTATACATGGTAATTTTTCCTAATTTTTTCAATCCTATATATTTCATGGTACACTACTGTGTCGCGGCACACATCTTGACAGACACTGATCTAGACCTTTATTTCTTCACTTGTGTAATGGGAAAATTTTATTAAAATGTATCACTTACTCAAATAAGTCTGAACAACAAGTTAATTTTTGTTGGTGAGAAGTTTGTCAAACATTATCTTTTATTCGAGTTTCATCATCATTATTCTCCTTTATTCGATGGTATTTTCACTGTATAGAGGCAAACTAGAAATAATTAAAAAATTTAGTTACATTAAAATTTCTTTTTTATCTTGATGTTGAGAAAATCACTAGTAATTTTTTTGAAAATTATAAATAAAATTTTAAACAATAGATGTAAGTTTTATAAATTGGCATTATGCAAAATAATAAATATTTAACGTTAAGAACTTTTCAATTTTCTATAGAAATTTTGGTGATCATTATTGAAAACTGACATTATACAATCAATTTATATTCTGTTAGGTTTTTCAATACATAATGTATTTTTAGGATCAACTCTACATTACCCAATAAGTAACAAATTTTTATTTTCGGAGCAATAGAAGTTTAATTAAGACATTTTTGAATTTAATTTTTTTAATCATAGGTTCCTTGATTAATTCCTTAAAATTTGGAGGTGAATATTTATAAAGGCTTCTTGTTATTGGTTATGGAATAGCTATTTTTTGTTTTGGTCAGGTGCCTTTTATATATATATATATATATATATATATATATTTATTTATTTATATTTATATTTATATAAAGGTAACAAGAACTGTAATACGAGAATAGATGGAAATGAGGGGTCGAGCGAGACTCAACGAGGGCTGTGAGAGTTAGGGAATTTGAGTGATGAGTTGATTATGTGAAACAAGAGTCGGAAAATTTGAACGAGAGTTGACGAAAGTTGTGATGTGAGAGTCTAGAAATGTGAGTGGGTGAATGAGAGTCGACGCGACCTGAGAGTTAGGAAATCCGAGTAGAAAGTTGGTTATATGAGGTGGTCGAACAAGAGTGTAAAGTGTGCGATTTATTTCAATATTTTATTATTATTATATTACTATTATTATTACTATTATTGTTATTATTTTTTTACAAAACCTTATGAAGACAAGAATAAGAATGTGTTTGCTTATAACCAAACACTTGAGTGATGAGCAGAGTTCGCGTTTATTCATTCAATATAATGACTCCCAAAGTGGGGTCAAAAGGGTCTGGTTTAATCATATTTTTCGTTGTAACATCACACTAGCTACATCATTGAAGCATGACATCCTTTAAACTGTGTGATGTTACCTGAATAATTATATCTTGCGTGTCATGGCTTTACTTCTAAAATGAGAAAATTCCGGTAGTTACTAAAATAGTTAACTACCCACACTGTCTTATGCTCTAAATTAAAAATGTGCAATTCATTATAAATAAAATCGTTTTTCAAAAGGCTTCTACTAAGTTGGATTACAAACACTTACCGCGATATGCGTCATACAAAATTATATATTAAAATATACATATCAAATCAGTTCTTCTGTGACTGGTTGTTATCATAGATAGAATTATCTATAATTAAATTCAAAAAAATTTCTTTATTAAAAATAATAATTATGCAATAAAACTAATTATAAAATTAACTACATAAAAATTTATTTCTTAAAATTTATTTTTAAAATAATTGGTATTAAACTTGTATTTAAAATTGTCTTCAATTGACAGCTTTCAATTACTTCATTAACATTAAAAATTTTCTTTAACTGACATCTTTCGAAATTTTTATTTTCGAAATTACATTAAAATTTATTTATAAACTTAGTGAATAACTAAAAATAATTTCATTTATATTAAAACTTGGTTAAGAAATCAATAAAAGAGGTACCTTTTGTTTAAATTTTCTTTTAAATTATCATTAACCTAGAAAAACCTTATATTTATTAATTAAATGAAGCAACTTACCACCATATTTAGTTTCAAATAAATCTAAAATGGAAATTAATTATTTGAAATAATAAAAAAAATACTTTAAATTTTAATTAATATAATAACTATAAATTTACCTCAAACTAGAAATCAAAATTTATTTTAAATTTTAATTTAGAAATTAACATTGCTGTAAAAATTTATTTACTTGAAACCTAATTTATCTTTAAGATTTTAACTTATTTTAACTTGTACTATTTTATCATAATTGCGAAAGTTCTTGTATATTTTCCTGAATGGTGTTACATATTATGTTATTCAATGACAACAAAAGTAGGTAGATAATCGCTCCTGAAGGACGACCATCCAGTGTATCACTCCTAGTGCTGCAAAGAGCTAATGGGTTTTTCATTGCTGCAGTGTGCCACAGAATATTTATTCAAAATCACAATATAATAATCAAGTATTTTAGGTCCCGCGATTTTTGTACACAAAATCCGACTTTCGTTCAAAATGAACTAGGATACATGGAGCCACAGGGTAATTTTTCAAAATCACACTAATGAGTGGGGTATTAAGTCTGCGAATTTTATACACAAAATCCGACTTTCTTTAAAAAGGCAAACTATTTTAGGTCTCTAGAATTTTTGGAAACAAAATCCAGATCTTTGGCTCATTGAATTTATTGACTTATGAGAAATTAGGGTAATATTGAAAAATAAGTAAATTAAACTAATAATTCAAAATAAGTAATATATATTAAATTCATGGTAAGATATTTTGAAGAATCAACGGTCCCTGAGAATTTTAAAAAAATAAAGAAATTTTAAATGCAAATTTTTAGGAAATAATTTTCATAAGATAAAATAAAGATTTAGAAATAAATGTTGTGAATAATAATAATGTCTAGGTGCGAACAACTATGTGTTTACAACCAACTACCTAATACCAAGTATCTTAGAGACTTAAAATATCCCTTCATTAGTGTGACTTTGAAAAAATACCCCGTGGCTCAATGCATCCTAGTTCAACGAAAAGTCAGATTTTGTGTACAAAAATTCTGGGACCAAAAAATACTTAGGCTTTTATAGTGATAGCCGGATTCTATGCACAAAATTTCCAGAGACCTAAAATATCTCCTCAATATAGTGTAATTTCGAAAAATATCCTGTGGCACACTGCAGCAATGAAAAAACCCTTTAGTCTAAAATTCCAACTTATGCATGTTTTGGATAATCTCATGAACTTTCCCTGCAATTTTCATGACCTACAAAAAAATACTGGTTTAAAAAATATTTTTTCCCTCAGCGGAGGTAGGTTGTAAATTTTTTATGTACATTTTTCTGAAGATTTAATTTTGGAAAATACAGAATTGAATCGTCTTTGCTAGGCATTTGATATGCATTTTATTTGAATAATCTTTGACTAATTACCTTCTTGATTAATTATGAAAAATCGGGTCTCCTGTGCACTTTCACAGTACTGAATTTTTTTCTTTAATGAGTCTTGCTATTTTGAATTGGATAAAATCAAAATCCATTAATATATATTTTTATTTTTATTCTTGATATTATGAAGTATGTTTTGATATAAAAAATCCATGTTCAGTGCGAGAGAAGCCACTAGATATTTTATGATCAAGCATCTATGTTCATATTTGGATTTCTTTTTACTAGAAATCTAATAAAACTTTCAGTCATAATTGATTTGGTTTTATCGAGATTTCACGATATAGATTCCAGGTGTAAGATATATTGTTGTGTTTACAAATAATTTCGATATGATGACAGATCAGACCACGTCAAATAGTATCTAGTTTAGAATGTTTTTGAAAGATGATTCTTTTGTTTGTAATTAAATTGTATTTTGCTAAGATTATACATGTTTTATTTGGATCTAAGATTTTGTCATTATTCATTCTGTAATGTAGCTTATCTAGATGACAAAATTTTAGAAACATTAGAACTGATTCCGATAACTTTTCATTGACAATTTCTTGTAAATCGAATTTTCTGAGGAATAAATAGTTTATGATGTTTTTCACTGGTAGAGATTTTTCAGTCAATTATTTTAATTTTTGGGCCTTATTTTAAATAGTATTAATGAGTTTACATCTTGCGATTGAGTAGCATTCTAAAAACTCACATGCTAGAATAATATTCCCTTGGTCTTTTTTCTTTGGGATTTTAGGCAGGTTTGTGTCATGAATTTCCAAAATAGATATTGTTTTTAGTTGAATAGTTTGGAAGCTGTTACTGAAAAATATGTATTATTGGTATTTTAAATGTAATCGAAAAAACTAAATTATGCAAAAAACAATAATATCTATTGGATAAATTTGAAATAGATTATTATAATATTCTAATAAATCTATATTTTTGTAATTTAGCATTTTTTTTGTTAAGGTTCAGCAAAAATATGTGCTACATCAAGGCCATTAATCAGTACAGAAGTAATTATGGGTGCAAAGCATTATTCCACTGGAAGTATTCCTCATATAAATATGTTGCCAGAACTTTCGGAAGATGGTGCTAGATACAGAAGTATTAATTTTTTTGTCATTATTATTATTATTATTATTATTATTATTATTATTATTATTATTATTATTATTATTATTATTATTATTATTATTATTATTATTATTATTATTATTATTATTATTATTAATATTATTATCGTCATCATTATAATGGTTACAATATAACCTCGATACAACAAGTTAATTCAGATAATGAATTATTTATTATGTAACTAATCTTATTTCCTGAACGCGTCTGTTTATATATGAAATTGACAAATTAAGTAGATTATATCCCAAATTGGGATTCCTAATGAATTAAAGTTTTAAATTATGTTTCAGAAGACATTTAACCTACTGTTAGTTACTTTTTAATTTGTTTAAACAACCTTTTGGTATCAACCATATTATATTATTAGGATAATTTTTCCAAAAGCCAACCTTTACTTCTACGTCTATTATTTGTGAAGAAAACATTTTAATCATCAAATTAAATTAAACTCGATAGAAAAAACTTTAGTAATAATTACAGTAATATATTTTATATATCATATAACATGAATGTAAATACAAAACAAACTAAACAAAGATACTAACTCAATTGTTTTCATAACGAGTACATATGTACTTACTACTTTGAAATCTTACTGGTATAATACATAATACTCAGTCTTACAAATTCAACAAGTAATAATATTATTTCAAAAAGGTATTATTTACTATCACTTCCTCCTGTGCTCAAACGTTGGCTTTTGAGTATTTGCTATCGGACATCGGATTATCGTCGTATCTTTGGTCTGCAATCACTGACATATTCTATTGATATCTGTAGCTTTGAGTTCCTCTTAAATCGAAGCAGTTGGAATTTTAAATAGCCTGGCTACTCATACATACAATCAAAATCTTATATTTAATTTATTGCTCCAATCACTTCCTCCTGCGTTTGAGCGTTGGTATTTGATTATTCACTGTGGATATTCTATTGATGTCTGTAGCTCCGAGTTCTTCTTAATCGAAGCATTGGAATTTGAAATGGCCTGCCTTCTTGCAACGAGAAGATGTTATGTTCAGGTATTGAACTCTTATATGTCCTACTTCTTGGCATCCCCAGTATTGTTTTGATCGTGATTGCTCTTATCGATTTGACCGATCACATGAATTTGAAAAATCCTGTCTGTTTTGTGATGATTACATTGATGGTGAAAGAGGTACATACCCCTTTGATATATAACTATTATTGTTTCTAAATGGATCTCTGTGTGATAGGTGTTTTCTCGAAATCTCTGCTGTCGTCGTGGTTGTGATTGTTGATATTGTTGAAATAGATATTATCTCCGATTTTGGACCACATTTGCACAACTTATTTTGAATGGTTTCTTTGCCACAATCTCCTCATTTTTCATTTCTTTATTAATTTCTTATCTTCATTATGACCTCTTAAATATCCTTTACATTGGAATTATTTCTTGTCTTGATTTCTCTTTCGATAGATCGTGTCTTTTCTGCCAACCGAGCAATAGTCCTAAAAGACTTGAATTGATTTATCACTTTTTTTGTTTAGCTTCATTTAAATCTTTTCCTAAATTTGGTTGTTCTTCGAAGTCTTTTCTGCATAACTGTCAATTTCTTCATTGACTCATTCATATAATTTAGCCGATTTGGTTGACATTAATGCTCCTATGAATTGGAATTTGAATTAAATCATAAATTCTTCTAAGAAAATTTCCAAACTGTCTCCAATGGTATTGATTTTCTGCGTTAAAATAAATATATTTAATGTGTTATTTGTTGTGGGTCGTAGCGTATTCGCCACGTTAGAAGACCTTGGTGTTATAAGATTTATTATTACGGAGAAAATGATTATCCCTCCAGAGGAAGTAATCATATTGTAAGTATCTTGATTAAGATGCACACATACATAAATAATACAATATACAATACACTTTATCATTCGGGCATACATTACTTTATATTCATCATACAAATTCAACATGTAATAATATTATTTCAAATAGGTATTACAGGAATACCTCGCATAGTACGGTTTCTCTATAGTACGGTTTTGAAATTTTCAGAATATGATTGTTTTTAAAATGATTAAATAAAATTTTCGAAATTTAAAAAAGTTTAAAAACCAAAAAACGCAAATGGCTCACTTTAGAACAGACGCTTAGCGTTAATAAACTTCATGAGGAAGGGGCTTCGTTTGCTAAAGTAGGAATAGAAAGGGGAATGAACGAGGCGTCAGTTCGGAAAATTGTGAAAAACTATAGATCAATACAAGTCGCAAGGTATAGCTACGGCGTCATATTTGTCAAAAGTGGTAACCAGAATTAGAAGCCCTCGAATGGTTAACATGGAGCGACTATTATCTATATGGATAGAAGACCTTAGCCAAAAACGTATTCCAATTAGTCAAATGGAAATTCAAGCGAAGCCACTAAGTCTTTACAAAGACTTGAGGACTAAAGATTAAGTAGAAGACCTTGGTTCCGAAACCGGTGAAACCTTTACGGCCAGTCAAGGGTGGTTTTCTCGGTATAAGGAACGAACTGGAATTCACAACGTACGTATTGTTGGGGAATCTGCAATTGCAGATAAAGAGGCGGCTTTATATAATCACGATTTTTAAATTTCTTAATAGGGGTACTAAGCCGTAAATTTATTAGCGCCAGAATGCTTCGAATAGTCCGGTTTCAAATAGTACGGCTAAATTCCAGAACCTATTAACCGTACTGTTCGAGGTATTCCTGTATTTACATTTATCCTACAGTGTGTGTATGCATTAAAATGATATAATATGTATATGTGAATAGTATTTTCATTAATTAAATTACATGTATATTTAATTAAACTATATAATATTTCTGTGTGTCTGTGACTTACATTGATCCAGTGGAAACCTGTTTTTAAAGTTGATTATAATCTATAATCTGAAAATTTTCATGAAAAAAACAATAAATTTGAGTTGAGCTATATAAAAATACTAGTTTTATAGAAAAAAATTATCATCGGAGGGTGGTTTAATCCAGCGGTGCCCAAAGTTGTATATCGAGTGTGGTGAGATTAATTTATTTCACTTTTTTACCTAAAGTTAATATGATAATATTTTTATTGTCCTAATTATTCCGGATCCTAAGTCAATTTTCTAGTAATCAAAATGTACAATTTTTAAAAATTACCATAAATTTTCCCTTGGGATATTTTGGTCTTGATTGATTTCAAAGCTTATTTATATTATTATTAGATGTCAAAGATGAGATAAATGTGCCTAGCGCACCGTGTGTTCCAGAGATCTATCCTTTAGAAACACTGCATAATGCATTGAATCTCGATCATTTGGAAAAATTTCTTGTTAAGTTAGTCAGCCAGAAACTGCCAACACCGTCAGCTTCTCCAAAATAATGATTGATTTCAATTACGATCATATATTTGTTATAATTTCGATTACTGATTTGTTTTTGAGTTGCCTAATAAATTATTTTCTTGGTCTTTTTAATTAAGTAAATTAATTTTTTAACTTAATAAATTTCTTTACATTGAATTTTTATGTATTATTTAACATTTAACAAAATACAAGATACATTAGATCAATAAAAACATCAAAGTCACAATAATAATTAAAGTTCAAGAATATTAACTAAAAATGAAAAAATATATATTTTCTGGGGAAACTAGTATTAGCGGTTGCCAAACGATGAGACGAGTTCATATAATAGTATATCAATGGGGCCCCAGAAGGCGATATTTACAAAAATTAATTATCTATTGGAAAATGGAACAGTTTGAGAAACCGGGTGATAAGCAAAATTATTTATTTAATTCACTACCAAATTGGGGGGAATGAAGAAAACTCCGAGATAAAATAGAAACCGACTTTAAGTTAACTAATTACTTCCTATAATTCCGATTTAATTCTCAGCTTGGATGATGCACAAAAACACGTATTAGTACAATTGATGATCATATTCTAATCAATCTTAAAACTAAATGACTTAAGTTCAGTTGTTTTTAAGCAATCTTGGGTATTAATGTTACGATATACATGCAATTCAAGCAAACTTGTTAAAGTAGTGTATAATGGAGTGTAGTTATTTGTCGTGGTACGAAAGCGATTTCGTTCACTAGTTAACTTTAAAAAGGCACAATTGAGACATTTCATTATCTTTTCACTGGCCTGTAATAAATGATCTAGCAAAATTATATCAAATGGAATCGGTCAGATAAGGCCAACGGCGTGATTATGAGCTACGATTTTTATACAAGAGAGTCATTGATGGTCGTCCTCTTTCTGGTTGCGGAAGTCAGGCGTTTATTGCTGGCGAGTAGAGATTCGCCAATTTTCATTGCAAAAATGAAGAGAAACATTGGTTTCTTTAAAACAGTGCTGTCCAACTGGCAGCCCATGGGCCGCATGCGGCCCATCTCATCATTTTCTGTGGCCCATTCACAAAATAAAAATAATCATATTTCTGTGGCCTATTAACAAAATAAAATATCTGCTATAATGGATTTTTTTTTTTTAAATTTTTGTCAATTTTTAAATATGACCAGCATTATATAAGTATATTGATTTGTCTTATTTGCTTTCTAATCTAGTTTTGTCATGAAACTTTACTGATCTATATTTAAAATTGTAAACGTTGTTTAATTACGTACAATGAAATACATATGTATTTAAAAATCTGTAAACGCGTGTTTGATTGTTTTTATTGTGAAATTTTATTTGCTTAATATACACATAAAATTAGGTAAGTACATTTAAAAAATTTGGTATTTAATTTTTTTTTTAATTTTTTAGTTTTTTATTATTTCAAGCGAACTTATTCTATTATTTAAAATTTACAAATATTAATATTTACTACCAGTACCGGATGGTACTATTTTGGCGCCTGGAGCAAACTTCTTGAAAAGGCGCCTATATTGTTAAAGTCAAATTTGATTTTTCGCCAATAAAGAGACAGTTTCAAAGCAATGTGAAAAATTTGAATTTTGTTCAATAAAAATTTAACATTATTGTAATAATATATATATAGAGGAAAAGCGCTCAAAAATGCAAATTTATCAAAATATAGATTATTATGTAGAAATACGTGTTATAATAACAGTCAGTGTGATAGTTTTGTTGAGAATAATTATTCTTCAATTTGATCGAAAAGGCGCCTTTTTTTCAGTGTGATTCTGGCGCCTGGTGCGGTCGCTCCCTCGCTCCACCCATAGATCCGGCCCTGTTTACTACTGTCATAAAATGAGTGCAAAAAAAATACGAAAAATTACGAGTGAGAATCGGGAATTTAAAGAACGATGGGAAATTGGTTATATGTTTGTGAAGCAGAAAGAAATTTATCTGTGTTTGATATGCCGGATGAATACTACTATATGTAAAGAATATAATCTGAAGCGTCATTATCAATCACAGCATGCAGACAAATATTCGAAATATAATGGTGAGTCGAGAATCGTCATACTTGAAAATTTAAAAAAACAATTTAAGCAGAAAACATCAATTATCCCACTCGCATGTAAGGCTCAGGATTCATCTGTTTATGCTTCTTATGCAGTTGCAAAAGAAATTTCCAAAGCCAAAAAGCCATTTACTGATGGTNTCTTTTGTGAACTCTAACAAGGATATTTTTATATTTATTATTATACTTTTGTTGCTTTTTTTAGGTATAGAACCAATCTACTATTTTTCCATTCAGCCAATATCTTTTTTACACGAATTTGTTTTACACAAATTTTTAGGAACGTATCTATAGTGTAAAAACAGAATTAGGTGTATATTGATAAAAAAGTTCTTATAAAAAAAATTAATGATGTAATCGACGATTTAGACAAAATTTAATTATTACAATACCGACGATTAAAACAAAATTTAAAACAAATTTGAGTGCACATGGATCAGGAATGCACAAATCTATATACTTACAAATGCTCGTATATCTTATTACAATTATAAATAATAAAACTATATTTCTAAGTTGCAAGTGTGTTTGACCTAATTATTTATTAATAAATCTATATAGTATATATTATGTTGGTGATGATTGTTTTGTTGGGCTAGAAATCAATCTTTACTTTTCTCAAATTTTCATTTTTCCTTAATCTGACAGGTAATGGAATGACTGAGATGGCACACATAGCAAGCAAAAACCACTAAGAATACTCAAACTAATTAGAAAAACACAAAATAAAACAAAAAGTAAAGACAAATCAAAAATAATAAAATTACTAACTGCACGCAAGTTGCCCAAGCACAATATTTGAAAAGCATAAAAATAACATAAATCGCAGAAAAAAGAACCATAAAATAGCAAAAAATACTAACTTTTCCGTAGAAATAAGAATAGTATGTAAAGGCGATCATTCGATCGATCAAGGAAAAAGAAAAGAATTAAAATAAAAACAACAAACTTAAACAAAATAAAGAAATAGACTAATCAAAAGGATTGAAATTTCAGATCAAAAAATAGAAATAAAATAATGTCTGATCACCCACACGTTCAAACCTGATTGGTTAAAGGTATGCACGATATGACTAAATAAAGGGCCATCTCAGTAGCCACTTTACCACTTTTCCTCTTGCTAAAATTCTCATTTTGTTCATTCAAAAGATTCTTTCTATATCTTAAGAACCAATTTGTCCAATCGCTGTTAAATTATTTTAAATTTTCAGAAAGCTTTTTCAATTTTTGTTTCTACTAAAATTTTCGAAGACAATTTTCATTCTACGACCTTCAAGTTTCAATCACTGTCAACTATTAAGATTTTATTATCAAATCATTTCTACCACCGAATCCGAGTATTTCAAGCAACTGTTACTGAAAGTTGTATAATTATTTATTTAGAGCTCTTGATAGACTAAACTTTTCTATTGACTACTTAACGGACCCGAGCACTTATTACCAACGGAATTTTGCAGGTATATTTGTCTACAGTTTATTTCGAATTACTAATTATGATTTTGTATTTTTATTAGTATATTATATCTATTATTGGTTTAGTAAAGTAATGTATATGTACCATATTAATTAAAATGATTATAAACTGAAACCACATCTGTTATTTTTCGTTAACACTAGAAGCATGGATCTGTCAAAATTGACACATGGCAAACTTAATATCAATTTTCTTGATAAGTATAAATCATTTCACAATGAATTAGAATGACAATTATTTACTTCATGCGCTCATTCAAGTGAATATGAAATAGTTCATTTACTCTTATTGATATAAATAATATAATTCTACCGAGAACTACGGATGTGTCAAATTCGACACAACGGTTAAATTGAAAAAAATTAAGTCTCTCTACTATCTGAATGCGTGTGTGTAGTATTTAATAGTATTGTTATTGGCTGCTGTGAGTAGTTAGATTGTTCCTATTATCATCACAATTACCACCTCCACGACGTCAAGCAGCCAAGTAGTACACTGAAAATTTTAATGAACATCAACTGCGATGAATCTGGTGAAGAAAATTCCGATGCCGAAAAAATAGCGGTGTCTGATTATGCCTTTTCGTCTGCTTCTGATGAGGAAATGTCGAATGAATCAAGTGACGATTTTCCACTTCCCTTACAACTTGCTCAATGTATTGGAAACAAGCCACACAACAAAAGTCAGATATGACTGATCATGTAACTGGGAAAGATGGCAAATTATGGCGAACATTTAGTCAACTGCGTTCTGGTGGAAGAAAGACAATTCAAAATGTGCGACGTGCCAATGAATGTCCAATTACTTATGCAATTCGCCGAGTGGATAATTCACCATATATAAAAACTGAATTTTATGTTTGAATGTACGTTTCAAGATTTCAATGTCTTTCTTCGGATTAGTACATCACAGTTCAAACCTGAATGCAGGGAACTTTAAAAAAACAGTTACAGTATCATTTGTGACATTAATATTTTTGTTTTAAATTTAGAATAAATAATATTTGGCCCTCTCAATTGTTTTTCTTTTTCTTATATCTTGTCTCCACCTCCTCCAATTAAAAAAAGATAGATCCAGTTTATTAATAATCTGTAATTTAATTTAGATAAGTAAGAACAACGCCAATAATCAACAAATAAATTTATTTAACACATAATTTTTCATAAGTTTCTTGCCATAATTTAGCATTGATTGAAGCTTTACTAAATATTGAAAAGCTACTTTTATCCCCTCCGAATTTTTCAATGGTTATACAAGAAAATATCAATTTGAGAGATAGTTCTAAAGCTAATTCTTCTATACCCATACTGTTGTCACAGCATATGATAAATACTCCTGAATATTTAATAAAATAATTTAAATCGATATTACAATGACAACCTTCTGTAGATAAATGTTTTGATAATTTATTCACCAATTCCTTATCTAATACACTCGAGTCGTATACTAACCAGTGAAATTCTCCAAGTAAATCCTTGGAATGGATACAATTCATTTGAAAATTACTATTTATAACGCTTAAAATACTATTTTCAAAATTATGTAAACAGAGTTTCCATCGTTCATCTAAGTAAGATGTACAACATGGCTGTCCACAATAAAGACCACTTTCACCCATAACATTACTTTGTAATATTTCAATAAATTCCGAAATTAACCGATCACGCAAACTAATAGGCTTATCCGCAATAATCACTGAGCAATTCAGATCAGGTGCAATAAGGCGAGTGTATACTTCTTTTGGAGTTTCAAGATATTCCATAAAAATGTCATCATATTTTTCAATTTTAGAATTATAAATGAAATCATGACAGCTAACATAAGGTATGGCATAGTTTCGCGGTACATCAATAGGACAAAATTTAATAGCTACAGAATTGAGTTCATCTTGAATCATTTGTTTACTTCCATAACTTTCTTTGGGATTTAAATAAACAAACAAACATACTCGACTTTTCAAATGATCTTTGCAAAGTTTAAATCGAGCTTGTTTATCATTGACAATATCAGAACTGAAAATAATTAAATTCAAAATAGTTGTCCTTTGAATTTTGTAAAACGCTTATAAACAAACAAAAATTTGAAATGAAATTCACATTTTGTCAGTATTTAACATTTTTTTTATGAGCAATTTTATTTTGAGTTAAATGTAAAATCATTTTTGAGAAAATCTTTAATCATGAAATATTTAATGTTTTAATACAATTATTTGTAGATATAAGTTAATATGGAGGAAATGAAGTTGCAATTTCTTTTAAAATGCGTCGCCCAAACAACCGATATGAGATTTTAAAATGAATGTATTTTGATAAATTTCAAAATTATTTATTTATAAATTATTAAAACTGATTTTCTAATATATTGCATCAAATAGTTTTTATTCTACCTGCTAATGATAGGCTGTCGAAAAATGTCGCAAAATGGATGTTTTAATTAACCATAAAGTGGCCGAAATATTTTTGTAAAAATCCTTTTTGAAAAATCCCTAAAAATTACATTAACTGTTATTTGTTTAAATTATTAGTGCAGTCTAACCCAGTGCTTCTCATCATGTTATGCTCTATGTCGCCAACAATAGTTTAAAAGTCAAATTGGTCCAGTTTTTGAATTAATTAACAAATTACTTTACAAGCCCTTACTTAAAAATTTTAATTTTGCCTTTATGTTAATACCTTGATTTAATATATCTAATATCATTAAATTGAACAAAAACAATGAGACTTTTAAATCGCTTGTAAACGTGTTTATATTTGCAAACAGCCAAACAAAATCAAGACTAATTTGATGTAGACAGAGAATTTTGTCGATAAAGAAAGAGAAAATAGTCAAAATTTGTTTATAACTGGTTCAACGTTTGTTTTGTATATTACTAGTAAAAAATCAAAATTATAAGGTAAAGATTGCATTGAGAAGATGTACCAAGATCTATGTACAGTTAGTTCTATCATAATATACATAAAATACGACGTATATACTTGAGAAAAATTATGATTTATCAAATTTTAAAAATTCATTAATTTCGAAATTGCCCCAACTGGAGCCTTAGGGAAGCACTGGTCTAACCTATATTTAATGAAGCAATTTTTTGGTCCTGAGCAGAGATTGAAATTTCCATATATTTCTTCTTCTAATTTCCTGTACAAACCGATAATTTTAGCTTTTTTCTATTTTAGAATTTCAGTTTCCAAACGTTACGGAAAAGCATTATATGAATAATCCACATAAAGCCATTGTATTATCATGTGAAACGGAATAAAAATCACCACTTGCTTTCTTGGATCTGTTAATACAACGCAAAGAGAAACACGATGAGATTTATAGAAAACCAACTGATATTGGTCTCTATAGTTCATCCGAAAGTTTTTATGAATTCAAGTATAAAAGAAATATGGTTGATTTATCGTTCACGGTCTTTGTCTTCTACTTTTGAAAATTCAGTAAAAAAGTGTTGAATTGTTGAAATGTTAATGAAGAAATCATTTTTATTAAGAGACTGTTGACAAATTTATTAAAAATCCTAAGGATCCATGTTTGAGAAAATCTGGGTGTGATCTTGTTGAGGTGAGTGAGTCTGATGAGCTAAATAAATTAAATAGTGTGAGCAAGGATGATGAGCCTAAATTTGTGTTAGAATTGCCGTATTCAGAAGGTTTTACGGATTATAAAGTGAAGATAAGAAAGCAGTTAGGGAATTTAAACTATAGGATAGTGTCAACTTCATGGAAAGTACGCAATATGTTCATTAATAAGTCTAAAACTCCGGTTGAATTGTGTTTCGATCTTGTTTATCAGTTTACATGTAATGGGTGTAATGCCACATACATTGGAGAGACTTCCCGTCATCTCTGTATTCGAGCTCGAGAACATTATAGACCGAAGGCTTTGACCCATATTGGTGATATTAAGATAGTTATTGGGAACGTGCGATTTGTGAGGCGTTGTTGATAAAGTCATTGAATCCAAAAATTAATGTGCAGAATGCAGTGAATACTTGTGTTTTAAAATGTTTTTAAATAATTTTTTGTATATTGTACGTATTGATTGTTGTTTGTAAAATTAATTAATAAAAATTTTTAAAGATAATATATAATTTTAATTACGGATTTTAAAAAAATGAAATATTTTTATTAAATAATATAAAATTTTAGTTATTATATCCCACCTGATGATGACAGGAAAACTGTCGAAATATATCGTGAAAAGAATGTTTGATTGGCGTTATCTTATAATATATTAAATACATTATTAAATTCCACTTTATTTTTATTGAAAAATTTATAAATTTTTTATTTTTATTGCAAAACTTCATTTTAGGAAAAAAAGATTCATACAGTCCAGTGCTTCCAAAAGCACTCACAATTTTTACAACAAAAATACGTAATTTGGGAATTATGAAACCTTTTTCTAACTAAATATATAATTTGCCTTTTTTTCTATGAAATTTCGTTTTTTATAAGAGCCACGAAATAAATCTAAAGAGCCCGACATGGCTCAAAAGACACACGTTGGACAGGCCTGTTTCATATAGTGCATATTTTATCTAATTAATTTATTCATTGACTAGTGGGTGTATTTTATGGATAATTTCGTGTTTAACATGTTGAATACCGCATTGCAAAATCGTATTTCTTACATATTGACCGGCATTTTTTTTATTGTTAATTACGTATATTATTTTTTGATGCTATATTTTAAATTAACAAAGCCCGCTATATACACTATCTCTTCGAGAGATCGGAGAATCGACTACTGTACATAAATTGTATTTAAATCATGCCCACAGGTGTACAAGCAGTCCCAAAGTAAAACATATCATTGTACCAACCCGTGAACCGGTAATGTTGTTTCGAAGTGACCCATCGGTGGACATGCGGTCTTTAACTTGTTAAGCATGTGTCTCAAACATCTTAACTTTTACTAATGGTAATCTGTGGGAGATTACACCCAATAATCAATGAATATATTAACTAGATCAAATATGCATTATTAGTGGTGGCCAATTCAAATCAATCGAAGGGCCAAATTTTCGGAAAAATACTATCACGGGCCACAATAAATTCATTTAAATAAATATAACTCGTTTTTACGATTCAAGTAAACTTAGAATCAATTTTTTAAATTAAAAACATGCTTAATTCGAATATGAATTCTAAAAAAGACAATTATTGATTTGATGTTTAAAATTGTGTCCGGGCCACATCAAAACGCTTCGCGGGCCACCGGTTGGCCATGGCTGAACTAGATAGTGTATGAAATGACTGAAATGAATACGTTAACTGTAACATATAATGAAATAATGGTTGGTCATTAAATTAACATAATTTTTTGATTTGATTTGATATACAAAAACAAATGATCAAATGTGAAGTTAAAATATTGTAATATCAATGTAAATAAAGTTTCCTTATGAAACAATGAAAATTGAAATAAAAAATAAATTACTCGTTCAAACCGAATGGAACAATAAAGACACTATACGGGAGTTCATTAGACGATTTTTTGTAGTGAGAAAATTTATTTTTCACTACGATGCAATGATATCTAACCAGTTTAGATTTCGGAGATTGCAAGTTGATAATGTATTCCGATTCAACAGATTCTCTAAACCGTTATCATTATCAACATAGAGTAACATTATACAGGCATTTACTGCAGAGAATGTGAAAGTAGTGATAGTTGTTGACGGGATGAGATCCATTCTTTCAATTTTTCAGTTGGAATTTTAACTAATCTTTTATCATTTTGTAACAAGATATTGGATTTTGAAAATGAATTTTCCTCAATATATATCAATGGCAATGAAGGATTTGATTTCATTTTATAAAAGACAAATGCAAAGATTGGTAAAGAAAAGCTTCGATCATTTGACGTTTTACTCAGAATTTCATGGATATTAACCATCCAGAGATTTCTAGGAGAATGAAATTAAATATTAAAAATATTGATATAAATTATGGAATCAAAGAACCATAAATTTGGCCCTGATTTGGATACTAATGCCACGTTTAACGTCATTACTAAGGGCGACCCAAATTTGGCTAAAATTTGGCATTATAATTTTGACAAATTGGCATTTTATGGCAAATTTAATAATTTTAATTAAATTTTAACTAAATGATAGTTAAAAATTCATTGCGGATAAAAATTAATATTTTGGTTAAAATAAACTCAATATTTTCTTTATCAATAAATAAATTGTGTATGAAAATTGTGTAAATTGTAAATCCAAAAGGTTTTTTTTATTTTAAATAGATAGAATATATAGTATAAATTTGAATTTTAATCTTTTATATTCTGAATATATAAACAAAATATAAATAATATTCGAGCGTTAATTTATTTTTAATAATGATTGAGATACATAATTAGCATAATTAAAAAAAATGTAAATTAAAAACACAATAGCGTTTTCTTAAATTTACTCTGCATTTAATTTTTAATGTGGATGAAACCGCTTTGTTCTGGAAGTGAATGCCAAACCGATATAAATTATGGAATCAAAGAACCATAAATTTGGCCCTGATTTGGATGCTAATGTCACGTTTAACGTCATTACTAAGGCATTTGGGTCGCCTTATTTATAGCGTTTTCTTAAATTTACTCTGCATTTAATTTTTAATGTGGATGAAACCGCTTAGTTCTGGAAGTGCATGCCAAACCGTACCTTCACCTCAAATATGAGAGACAAGCTTCCAATTTGCCAAAGCATAGTACACCAGGTTCATACCCCGTTTAACGATATAGAAATTCGAAACGCACCCTTCATGTTACTGTATTTAATTCTAGCTTCAAGTATTTCTACAATTATCAAATCTAATTAACTGTTTTAGGCACTAATTTTTCTTTGATTTTCTTATAAACTGAGTACGAGCAATTTTGGCAGCGTAACACTTCATTGAATTTTTGCCCGCACTCTGAGAAAAACAACCGATATATGAGCCTCAAATAATTAAGGGAAATCAATTTATAAAAGAAATACTTATTGACTATAGGAGAATTAAGTTGAGTATAAGAATTTCTTAAATACTATCATACTATCGAAATACAACTTTGTTTATTCTTGATTATTTTTTTAAATAACAATTTCTTTCATATAATAGTTGATAATTTCAATAATTTGTAATTTATCACGGAGCCTAGCATGAGTTTCTGATCATGATTTAATAAAATTCATTAACTTTTTAATTAATACTACACTTATTATTTGAATAAATCGAATGTTGTCGTCGACAAAACCGGTTTACCGCGTAAAATGAAAATTCTTTGACCAGGTTGTTCTAATGCTTTGTTATATCAGTTAAAGTCGGTATTTATATACCTGTTATTGAATTTTATAAAAATAATATATTTAATAATAATTAAAATTAATTGATAAATAAAATGATGAATTTCATGCGTAATCCAAGGTGACTTACCCATATTCCTTGAGAAAAAATTCAATAATGCTATCAACAATGTGTGATTGTGCCAATGTTATTAACACATAACGACCCATCACAGCAAGATTTTCATTAATTTCATTCCACATGCTTATAATAATCTTTTCACTTGAGTCACCTCCACTGTGAATAGCATCCGTTGTACCTTTATCAACTATACAAGTCATTGGAAGCAACTTTTTAATATCCTCGTCCTTAGAAAAACCACAAACATCAATGCATTTATAATCGAAAGCTTTGTTTTGCTTATTAGTTATTGATAGAATGCTATTTTTGTGTTTGAGTTTCATTTGATCAATTGCAGTTTTACTGTAAACAAATGATCAATAATGTCAAAGAAACTTTAGTTTAGAAAAATTATAAAATTCATAGAATAATTCAAAAATACCTTATGTCTATACTGCAAACTCTTTCACATTTTTGTATATCATATAAATCATTAGATAAGGTTCGAATTTCCACAACCCACAATAAGAACTTCATCTTTCAATTTAACATATTTCTGGAAAAGCTCAGATAGAGTAATATAATCACCATACCTAAAAATATTAACAAAGCTATAATATTAGAATAATACCAGTCAAATGATTTGGATCTATTTTTAAAAAATTTTTCCCAGTAATTAACTTCAGAAAATTCCTGTTCTGATTTCGGTAATAAAATACTCATGATAAATTTATTTGTGATAATATAGAAATTAAAATATAAAATTTGAGGTTAAATTAATAAATATTTAAACAACCATTATTTAGGAATTTTCATATTTAAAAATTCAAATTTCATATTTATTTTTTATTATTATTTTAATTTTCTATTATTTAAAGTGCGGATTTAAGATCATGTCTTCATAAAATGAAATAGTGAAAATGTATCATTATTTTCAATATTATTTTCAATGTGTCCTTTTGACTACTAGTGTAGATTAATCTCACAAAATATGGCTAAAATTGTAACAAATATAAATCTTAATCAAAATTCAATAAAACCATACCCATATCACACGTGCCAATGGTAATTAGTAGTCTGGAAGAAATCCAAAAATTGGTGGGTAACCTGTTTTTATTTATTGTTATCTTTAATACGAAAATTTTCTAAATAGAATCAACCTTCGCATTTAATCAAATTTTAGATACTCTTCAAACAACAAATTTAAATAATATGGATGATTTTAGCCACAACTAGATGAAATTACAATAAGTACCTACAAAATCGCTTTCTGAAATATTATGTGTTTGATAGATCGAATCCGAAAAGGTTATTGTGTTTTCTATTTTATATCCTACCTCGGAAGTTGCTTTACTATACATTGTTGCATGCTCAACTGTACCTCAAAACTCGGCTTGTATTGTGATGTACTCGTAAACTTAAAAGCCTTATACTACTTCTCTTCAACTATTACAAGCATTATTTATTATTTCTGCCTGTTGCATATTGTTGAGTTTTTGTTTGTAAGTCGGTCCTTTCTCTGACTCCTCGTGTTCTTATTTTACCAAATCAATGAAAACTCAACACAGAATAACTATTTGATTTTTATCACAATTACAATCTGTCACTGTTTGCACCTTTCTCTCAATTCAAATTTATTTTATGAGGTAAAAACCCAAGGGGCAATTACCTTTTCTTGTACGATTCTAGCTTCTTTATAATTCACAAATTTCCTCTTTTGACTTGTCCTTGCTGGATTTTCTGCTTCGCTTTTTCCTTTTCCTCTTCGACCAAATGGCGGCTTCCTCATTTCTAATCTCTCCTTTTATACTGTGTCTAAGAGGCCAATTATCTAGCAAAATGAAATTAATTGTTTCCCCGGGCACCCTAAGTAAATTTTGAACGGTTCGACAATTATTTTAATTTATTTACCCTGCAATTATAATTCGAATTGTTATTCCCTTATCTGGTGTCTCGGGTCTCACTGCGCATCGGGTTTTCTTCAGTGCTCGGATTCCCCATGGGCTCGGGCTTTCCATTGGCTCGGTCTTTCCATTACAGATTAATTAATTTTAATTAATTTGTTTTTCCTTATTAACTTTTTCTATGGTCACCCTATTACATTTTTATTATGCTTTCTAACCTCGTCTAACAATTTGGCATTCAACCATACCCGATACTCCCTTTCAATATTGATTTTTAATTTTCGTTAAATTTTAATTAATTTTGTACTTATATTGATTTTACCAATTTTTGTTCTGCTTTCTGGTACCATGTGAAATTTATTTTGTTTTTGCTCTAACCCCAACAATATTCTCCGTTCGATTTTTACCTATTGAATTTTTCCTGCATGACACAAGTTAACATAAAATGCTCAGTTACTTTGACCTCATGAAGTCCCTCTGAATATCTACTGAAATCTTACTGACCCAGTATGAGCAGGATACCTGGCTTATAAGGTAAGAAAGCAGTGAGTTCCTTTGCCCTGGAACAGCATATCGAGTCAGTCGCTATAACCGAAAATTTCAAAACAAAAACCAAAAAAAACTATCGATCGCATAAATCCTATGCATTCTAAAAAACATCAACTGTTTAAATTCATTATCAACATGGTGAAAGAATAAATGATTTAAAATTTATATTCTGATTAATTACATTACAATTAGTTCCGTTTAATATACATAATACAAACCATAAAATAGCAGCTTATTAAAATTACATCAATCAATTTACTGTAATCGTCCAAATAACTGATTCCCAATAAGTGGTTTAAAAGTATTGAATGATTTCTAAAACTGGATGAAATAAAAATTGCCAAATACTTCTAAGTTCGCTACTGAATATTATCTAAATTAGGTTAAAGAAGTGAGATAAAGCAGCCGCTAAAGTAATTACTTATATACTATTTTGTGTTTTTGAACCAGCCAATCAGGATCAATCAATAGATTGTTTTACTATTTTTATTTTTAACTATTTTGTTTTATTACTGAAACGTTCTTATTTGGTTCGATTTGCTTTTCATTTTCAATTAACTAGTTTTAATTTTGATTCAATTTTTATTTCTGAATCCTGATTGTTCGGTTAATCACGTTCATCCGCTATCTTTATTTTAGGAGTTTTCTTGCATCTTGTGTTTCTTTTCCGCGATTATTTTGTTTGAATGTATTTATCGTACGTTTCTTGTGCAGCTTCTTGTGGTTTTTATTTTATTATATTTGTTTTTAATTAATTTCTCTTTTGTTATATTTTTACTTTGTTTTACTTGATGTTTTTCATGATATTTTATTTTACTTGGTGCTTTTTACTTGTTTATTTTCTCATGTTTAGTGGAATTTTTATATCACAAAATTTCATTGATTTAAAAAAATTATCTCAAAAAAAATAAAACAATTAAAACAAAACAGAGGATTTTCTCCAGCCCAACAATATCTTTTTTTCGTTTACTCAAGTGATCACTTCTGGAAGCATCCTTCATTTGCGAAACTGTCTTTTTTTAATCTTCTTCATTGGTTTTCTTCGTGAATCCTGATTGTCTACTCTTCTCACTTATTTAAGTCGTTTTACATATTCTCCGAAATTTCATTTGTATGGAGTTTGGAAACAGAGCATTCGAGTTTTACCGACCGGCTTCTCTCGTACTCTTTACTTCCAGAGTAGACCAAGAAAAAGAACTACTTCCAAGTATTTAGACTTTCATCATTCTGTCGATATGTGTAATATGTTATTTGATGATTAAATTTGTAAAACTTTCCGATGCTCGTGACATTTTAGTTACAATCAAATTAAAAAAACTTAATAAAATTTAATCAACTTTAATATTTATACTGTCAAAGATTAAATGAATAATAAAAGAAAACAAAAACATAAAATTAAGCGACCAAACTATTATTCATCGTTGTACTGAGATTCCGTAAGGTTATCCAGTCATTAATAATCATTCAAAAATTGAGCTGTTCACTACTTCTTTTCATCGTTCGCTTATAAAAGCACTTTAAATTTATCATTGAAAATTATTTCAAAAAAAATT
Organism: Schmidtea polychroa; assembly: GCA_959609185.1. Taxonomy (NCBI): domain Eukaryota; kingdom Metazoa; phylum Platyhelminthes; order Tricladida; family Dugesiidae; genus Schmidtea; species Schmidtea polychroa. The sequence goes on along the minus strand of CAUHTR010008251.1, from coordinate 128,995 downwards.
AGCATCTCAAATTGTCAATTCTCATTGTTGATAGTTTTTCAAAATATCTGACAATAAAATAGTTTCTGAAAAAGGAATCTTTCCTTACAATTTCGCTACATCTTTAGATATTCTCCAAACAACTTATGAATTACCACCGATCTGGGAAGGTGTCACTGAACTTGAGTATGAAAAAGCTCAGAAGATTTGGGTTGAAACTAATTGCGTAACTTTATTAGATTACTTGATGATATATTTAAAACTTGATTGTTTTCTTTTGGCTGATTTCTTCCAACAATTTCGTTTGAAATCTATTGCTCATAATAGGTTAGAACCATTGAATTACTTCGGAATTCCTGGTATTTCTTGATCTTCTGCATTAATGTCTTTAGATGAACCGATTGAACTGATAACTGAAAACGAAATGTTTAGCTTTTATGAGGGCGGAATAAGAGGTGGTCTTACTTTTGTAAATAAACATTATGTAAAAAGCGATGAAAACACCGAATTACTTTATATAGATATTAATAATTTTTACGGTTGGGCTTTAAGTTAACCATTAACTTGTGGCGAATTTAGTTGGGTTCTTGATGGATTTGATTTAATAATGGACAAATGTAGGAATTTAAATCTTGAATCTTTGTCTTATGGATACACTCTTGAAGTTGATATTGTAATTCCTTCTGAGCTTCATGATAAGTTGGACGATTTCCCTGTAGCTGCTGAAAAAATGAAACCTGTTGGGTCAAAGGTTGAAAAATTGTTATTAACTCATCTTCCAAAATCTAATTATGTGATTCATTGGAGATTATTAAAATTGTACTTGTCACTTGGTGTTAAAGTTGCACGCGTAAATAGAGCTGTAAGATTTAAACAATCTCCAATTTTTAAAATATATATAGACACTAATACCGAATTAAGAGCAAAAAGTACAAATAGTTTAGACAAAAATTATTACAAATTGTTAAATAACAGTTTATATGGTAAAACAGTACAAAATTTAAAGAGAGGAATGAATCTTCGTCTTTGTACTACTGACGGTAAATTAGTTAAATATACTTCAAAACCTTCGTTTAAAAAATCCATTAAAATCGACGATAATTTAATTGCCGCTTTGTTAAATCCAGATTCTATATGTTTAGATAGACCAAGTTACATTGGACAGTCTGTACTTGATCTATCTAAACTTAGAATGTACGAATTACAATATAAAGATTTAGAAAGATATCGCAATAAGTTTAGATGTAAAATTAATATCGTTGCAGGTGTTACGGACTCTTTTTTCTTGGAAGTTATTAACTGCAAACTTGAGGTTCTTTTACCTGCAATGGTCCGCGATGATTTATTAGACATGTCCGATTACGATAGCTGTCATTCCTTATATAGTAAAAACCTTGATTCAGTCATTGGAAAGTTCAAAGACGAGAATAAAGGTCCTAAATATAAGGAATGGGTTTTTCTTAGACCAAAGTGTTATAGTTTGTTGGGTGATGAGGAAACAAAAAAGGCTAAAGGTGTAACATTGAAAGGTAGTGACATAAAACATCAGTCATACCTGGATTGTTATAACACTAATCAAATTTTTTCGATTCCTCAAACAAAAATAACTAGCAAAAATAACTAAGGAATGGGTTTTTCTTAGACCTAAGTGTTAGAGTTTGTTGGGTGATGAGGAAACAAAAAAGGCTAAAGGTGTAACATTGAAAGGTAGTGACATAAAACATCAGTCATGCCTGGATTGTTATAACACTAATCAATTTTTTTCGATTCCTCAAACAAAAATAACTAGCAAAAACCATCAAATTTATACAATTAAAAATACTAAAATAGCTCTAACTAATGCAGATGACAAAAGGGTTTGGGTGGGGAAAAATACTAGTTTTGCAAATGGCCATGTAAGATTAGGTCAATTAAATGTTGAAGAAGTTGATGAAGAAGATGTTGGAGAAGATGTTGGAGAAGATGTTGGAGAACATGATGAAGAAGTTGACATTGATGACGTTATTTTATCCGATGAAGATTAATTGTATTAAATAAAAATTTTTTATCTTTACATTTGTTCTTTTTATGTGTTCAGTTAATTTTTATGTATTTGGTTGAAATAATAATAATAATATTATTATTATCATTATTATTATTATTATTATTATTATTATTATTATTATTATTATTATTATTATTATTATTATTATTATTATTATTATTATTATTATTATTATTATTATTATTATTATTATTATTATTATTATTATTATTATTATTATTATTATTATTATTATTATTATTATTATTATTATTTTAAAACAATAAAATGATAATTTAAGCCTTTTGCTGCAAATTGAGATTGACAAGGACTATCTTATAGTCGAAAATTTTTTCATTAAATACATTATTTGCAGCAAAAGGCTTAAATTATCATTTTATTGTTTTAAATAATAAATGCTGCTACCAAGAAATCATCATTTTATATTATTATTATTATTATTATTATTATTATTATTATTATTATTATTATTATTATTATTATTATTATTATTATTATTATTATTATTATTATTATTATTATTATTATTATTATTATTATTATTATTATTATTATTATTATTATTATTATTATTATTATTATTATTATTATTATTATTATTATTATTATTATTATTATTATTATTATTATTATTATTATTATTATTATTATTATTATTATTATTATTATTATTATTATTTTTATTATTCCATTAAAAGTTGACTTTGAAAATTAGTTCATAAAACTTTCTATTAAAATATTTACTTGAAAAATAATCTATAAAAAATTTCTATTAAAAATTTATTTGAAAAATAATCTATAAAATATTTCATTAAAAAATTTACTTAAAAAATTATTTCATAAAAATTTTCATTAAAAAATTTCAATTCTCAATTATTGACTATTATTCCAACTTTTCGTTAATAAATTTTAAAATCTTACTTTAGTTACTTTAATTATTTAAAAATTATTACTTTAATTTATTCATTTAACTTTAAATTAAAATTATTGACCATTGATTACTTAATTAAAAATTTGGACCCGTTGACCATTTAAATTTAAATCTTAGACCATAATTTACTTTAATTTAGAAATTTGAACCTTAATTTACTTTAATTTCAAAATTTGTACCTTAATTTACTGTAATTTAAAAATCTGAGCCCGTTGATTACTTTAATCCAATTATTAGACCCATAATTTACTTTAATTTAAAAATCTGAGCCCATAATTTACTTTAATTCAAAGATCTGAGTCCATAATTTGCTGTAATTTAAATATTTTGACCATATTTTACTGTAATTCAAAAATTTAGACCTTAATTTACTTATTTTAAAATTTTAGACCATAATTGACTGGAATTTAAAAATATACCACGCTTTTTTAGTGTAGACCACCTTTTCTATTGAAATTCTCAGGACCAATAAGACCCACCCAAGTAATACTGACTTATCCTTGGCTTTTTATATTGAAAATCCTAGAAAAAAAACATTGGGCGTTACGGCAGCAATTAAGTAATCAAAAAAGCAGAAAATGTCTACGGCAGCAGAACCCTCTCCCCCGGGGGATCGTTGCTGCCGTAGTGCCCTAACTACCTACTTATATGTATGTATATATTTAAGTTATATTTGGTTTTAAAATTATAATTAATAATTTTCATAAACAACCCCCGTCAAACCCCATAATCGTTGATTACCACCCTAAATGCACTAATATAGAGTATATGTCTGTGATTTGTAGTTGATTTCGAAAAATGTACATTGATTATTATTATGGATATCGTTACTAGCATCACTATGAATATAAATTTCTGGCATCCTCCTTAGTATCGTTATTATTATCATTATTATTTATTGTTATTATTATTATTATCCACAGTTAATATGTGTAACAAGCAAATGTTTCTCCTATTATTCCTTTTACGACATAAGATGGCAACCCCTAATGTTATCACCATTGACTAAGATAAAATTTTCATTTTATTTGAACAAAAATTATCAATTTAGGAATTCCCCTACTCCTAATTTTAACTCCCATTATCATAACCCCCAATAAAATTGTGGTAATTCGAGAAATCTATTTTTAGTAACAACAGACCCTTTTACTTCAACAAGGGAATGCCGATATAAAATCGTATAACCACGAATCGAACTTCTATAATATCAACCTATCACCATCGTCAACGGGAGTAAGCTCTCACTACCATTCAATATCAAAATAGGATAGAATAATAATCACCAAATTAGGCCCCTCCCTTTTCTAAGACCTACCCTGGACGAAATTGCGGGTAGGAGATGTTAGATAAGGTGCTTAGAAGGGATACAATACAATTACACATGTGAAAATTTAAATTAATTATAATAAAAAAAGAGCAAAAGTTAACTGTCGAATATAACCATTGAAAGTTTCAAATAATTTCACCTTTTATTATTGGATGGCATAAAATGCAAATTTAAATTAATTATAATTAGAAAAGTTACTAACTCGAATATGAAAATTTATTGGTACAATCGGTCATGACAAGTATTTTAACTCCAGTTTGGAATACAGAGTAAATAATTCAGCAAATAACTGTACGACCAAAATTCTGGCAATATAAAAATGCAAACAGAAAACCAAAAGAAACAAGATCATAACGGTGGAAGGCAGTCAGAACTAACGAATTTAATATCCAACTTTTGATTTCGGACTATATGTTCTTACAGAATTCCGAGAGTTCATAAAGCATGAATAACTGCTTACTCCCTTGAGTTTAACTAGGGAAGGAAACATAAAATTCCAATAATCAGATATTGAAAGCAGCCTATATAGATCCAACAGGCGGGAAATGTTGATGAGGCGAATAGGAGGCTCTGTTGATCAAAGACGGGAACACGACCCACGCTAAACCGCCAAATGTAAGGATACTGGTATAGATCCATGGAGAAAACTGGCTTGCGTGTGTTCCAACGTGATGACCTGAAAAGAAGAAATTAAAATAATACAACGTGTCAATGAATAGTTTATGAATGAGGTTCGAGCCGTGGTGAGCCACTTTGTCAATGAGGAAATATTGGTGCCAAGAGATGGAACCAATAAACCACATCGATGACAAAGCCCCTTTCGGCAAATAAACTATACAAGAAATCGTAAAAATAAAATACTAGATTAAATTCGGACAATTATTTTGAATGATGAACGTAAATCATAATCGTAATAAATTCCTGTGATAGAGATAAACAAAGACATCAACGTTTTATTAGTTAAATTTAATTTTTAATTACATTTTAAATGATATTAAGAGTTTTAGATATGGAGTTAGTGTATTTCAATATAAAGATTTTTTAGTTACTCTAATATTTACACACTTAAATATATAACTGGGGACTAGCATATAAAATCGGCAATAAGTGTTATATAAACAAACTTGAAATAGAAGTAAATTTTAGAGGAAGGAAAAATTTTTTTAATATTGATAATAGGAAACCGCTAATAACAAAAATGGGCAAAACTCGATTTTAAAACGTCTGATCTAAATGGCCATAATAAATCTTAAAGGGCAAATACTAGGGGTAGAAACAGGTAAACTGAATTTATCTGTAAATAGTCTGTAAATATCTGTAACTCAGTTGTCGAATTTCGCCCGCTCGTGGGGTCAACTAAGATGCATGGCCTTGTAGTTTCCTGGCTCGCCTAAACCAATTATTTCTGTTTTTTAACAGTTAGTCGGGTAGAGTTCCAGACGGAGATAGAATTTTCCTAAGATGGGGATCGTCGGGAAGTGCAATACGACAGGCTATAAGTTTGGACACGGGCACGTGAAAATAGGTACATATAAATGTCGTAGCGGATAAAGTCACCAACTGTAACCTGTTGGTGTCTGATTGATGAGAGGACGATCAAATATTTGGGAAAACAATCAAGATGAGGGACCAGAGCAAATCGGACACACATCTTCTATCGATAGTCTGTGAACCCAAGGAGTGCCCAACAATTATAGTGCAAGCAGTGCGCTCACTTTTTGCGAGCACTCACCCTCTTGATACAGTACCAACGATGATCACTCATCAGGTATCAAGCGAAGCAAATTTTGTTTGTATTCTGGGTTACGCTGTAAACAGGACGAATGGGTAAAATGTATGCTTATCTGTAACCCACCACGTTGTTGTTTGTCATACCGAGATTTGGTCGGTGAAATTATGCATATTCAGCGGTAATGAGAATTGCAAAGCGAACGGTGCATTTCAATGGTTCATTTTTATAAAGTATTCGTGGATTTATGTTCTCAATTCTTAGAACTAGTGTTTTCCCATGAAGTGCTACGGGCTGAAACTCCGGACATCAATACTTCGGCGAACATTTTTGTAGCTATTTCCTTTAAATCACAGTTATCTTTCCCTGAGTTTTATCAAGGTACATTTATAAATTTTCCGATTCTGCAGCTATATCACCCTCGGACATCACTTTACTTTACGGCTGCCAGAAATCAAATTTACCGCTATTAGTCAGACTTTTTGACTCGATATAAAATTCATACTAGACAATTCATGAAACTTCTATTTCGCTGTTCTCGTTTATTTCAACCAACTCTTATACCAAAATCAACATCAGCGTATGGACTTAAGCTTGCCCCCTCGTGGAATACTTCTCTGAACTACTGAGCCACTACTGAATTGCTATCTGGCCTATAAGGTAAGAGGATATGACTTCCCCTTTACCCTGGACCAGCATAATGCTCAATGTATGCTATTAAAAGGAAAATCAAACATCATTATTCAAATAAGGTCTACTTAATTATTGAAATACTTGGTAATCAAATGAAATCATAAAATAAAGAGAAAAGAAATGAGTTGGAGATTTTTAATAGTTATTATAATAGTTACAATTACACATATTCAAACTTTTGTAGAAATACAAAAGAAACTTACTGCTTACTTCAGATGCAAACTTCCAAACTGATTAGAGCTAGAATGATTTAAAGATTGAAATTCAGTTGAGTTCTAAACAAAATTTTAATAAGGTCAGGTTAACATAAGAAAAATATTTACCTAAACGAAGTTTCAATAAGGTAAAGTGTCTCATGAGACCGTTGCTTATATAGTATTCTTGTTGGTCTTTCAACCAATCAGGATCAACTTAAGGTGTATTTTCTAGAAAATTTTGTCATTTTATCTTTTAAAATTCTAATCATTTTGATTTGCCGATTTAACTTTTTGCTTTCATTTGGTTATTTATTTTATAATTTTTTTTCCTTTCTCTTGATCCTGTTTGGTTGATACATCGCTTCTCATACACCATCTTTTGTATAGACTCGGGTTAGTGTTTCCAATTCGGTTACCCGGATTTCCGGGTACCCGATAATTTGAATGTTTTTTCGAGTATTTTATTACCCGGGTAATTGAATCGGGTATTCGGATAACAAATTTTTGATGTTCAAATAATTTTCACATCAGATTTTTCATTTTAAATTGTTCATAATTTCTATCACTTACAATACAATACTCTTGCATATGGTGCTATTAGCCATCCCAATTGGTTTGAATATGAATTTATAGTAAAATAAGTTTATTTCTAATTTGATATAAGTAGGCTTTGTGGGTGGTTGCTATAATGTAAATGTAAAAACTATTTAAAATTCAATTTTCTTTTTGTCATTTAAATTTTTTGTGTATAGTCGCGGTGTTTCCTGCATTTTTGTGTCTTTTTTTCGTGATGATTTTCTATGTTTTATTGCTCTTATCGTGTGTAACGTCTGTAATTTATTGCATTTTTATGATTTTATTAATTTTGTTTTATTTTTATTTTCTTGTATTATGTTTTTATTTCTGTTTATTTGTTGTTTTTTTAAAATTTTTTGCTTTTTTCATAGCTATGTTGGTACCTCAGTCGACGCCTTACCTTTGTTTTTCTATAATTTATAAAAATTTAAAATCCTATTAAGAAGATTTCAATTTTTAAACCCCTGTAGCCCAACAATTGTTATTTTCATTTTAAATTCCAATTGATTGGTTAATTTCATTTTTTATTTAAATTCTATGTTTTGTAATTTAAATTATTAATACTACTCATAGAAATTTTATTTTTCATTTCTTCTCAAAATTTCAAAATATTAGGGGTTTTTATTTAAATCTTTGTAGGAATTTCTCATTTAATTATCGTGTCGTTTAAACATTTTTGGTATTTTAGTAGTTTGTTAAAGGTTAATAAGCATAAAAATTGGAGATTTTGGAAACTTAAAAAAATCGGTTGTCAAAAATAAAAATATGAAAATTCCAATGGGAAAAGATTTAAGTGTTTTAAAAAATAAATTTGAACAAATTTTACAGAAGATATACATTTTGAAAAGGAATTAACTAACTTTTTATTCAGTTTTAGTCACATCTCTATTTGATAATATAAATTGTGTGAAAATTTCTATTAGGGTAAAAAATTTCATTTTATAACTTTTAGCAGTAATTCAAGCTGAGAATTAATTTAAAAAAATTAAAAATTATTCTTTTACATATTTTATTTCAATCTGATTTTTTTAATAGTCGTATTTGTTTTAATTTTTTCACAACAAGCACTATAATTCTATTTTTCAATTTTATTTCTTAATTAAAAGCAAAACTATTTCATGAATTAATTATAATGGGAATTTAACTAAAACATTAAAACAATATTTATATATTTTTTATAATTAATATACCTAACTACTACATAGTTCTCAAATATTTTCAACGAATAAAATAATTGATAGACATTTTGGCAATGCAATCAGAGAATCACTAACCTGTATGGATAATGAAAGTTGTTAATAATAATAAAATATTAATAACATTCATAAATTAATATAAAATGTATCAATGTGTCAACAAATTGATAGATACAGCTAAATCAGGATTTATAAAAAATGCTACATCAATGAGATTAACTAAAAACAACTATAAAAGTAATAGAATATCTAAATCTATATCCATTAAAATAAAACAAATTATTGACAATCAAGAAAATGGTCACATTGATAAAAATGTATACTTTAAAATGGTCGAAATGCCGCCTGATTAGAATTTCCTTTCATAGCATTGTAATTTTCTGAAATAAATTAAAAGAATTTAAATTTTTTTAGTGTTTATTTTATCTATTAAAAATACTGGAAATTTGTTAGTGCATTTTTTAAAGTATGTGGCTATTTATACATACTTATTTTTATTATTATTATATAGTCAGAGTTTATCCGACAAGATATTCTGTCCCCCTATGGGTACTGCTCGTAAGGGTAATAGTCGCAAAGGTACTGCTAAAAATATTCAAGGCAAAACTTTACCAAAGAAATTATCAATATTATACTTTAAATATACACTCAAACTAAAATTTATTAACACATTCACACTCGTCATCTCCGCATTTCATAACATTTTCAACAACATGATACAGTAAGTATAAATAGCCAATTTCTTATACATACAGTATGTATAAATAGCCAATTGCGTATACATACTGTATGTATAAATAGCCAATTGCGTATACATACTGTATGTATAAATAGCCAATTGCGTATACATACTGTATGTATAAATAGCCAATTGCGTATACATACTGTATGGATAAATAGCCAATTGCGTATACATACTGTATGTATAAATAGCCAATTGCGTATACATACTGTATGTATAAATAGCCAATTGCGTATACATACTGTATGTATAAATAGCCACATACTTTTTTAAATATCCTATAATTAATACACTTTATCCATCAAATATTTATATATACATTCAAATGCATTTTATCTTATCAAATGAATGTAATCCTTATGTCATTCATTTTACAACATTTAATCAGATTAAATCATTTAATATACATATAAATATTGGGCTAAAAGTAAAGAAACTTCTTTTTCTCTATTTTCTTGTTTTAATCAGAGATAGTATGTTAATTCTCTTTTTGTTTAATAAATAATAGTTCAGCATTAGAGGGTCAACCCTAACCAAAAAAGCAAGAAAAAAGCAAGAAGTTAATTAAAAATAATAAAGAAACATTAAAAAAAACAAAGTAAACATGATAAGAACAAAATAAATAAAGACAAAAATAATAAAAATTAAAAATGCAAGAATACAGGTAAAATCTTTTTCATAAAATGCTATTTTTCAAACCTCTATAAATTTTTAAGCTCAGTGACCAGTTTCTAGTATCTAAATCCAGCGGATCAGCGATAAACATGATTTCTTAATCATCTGAATTTTTGGAGGATATTTAATCATCGGAATTAATGGTAATTTTTAATTTTTGTTTTATTTGTAGTTTTGCTATCCGAATTGTAAACTCATTTCTATAAAAATTATATTTTAGTAAACAAATCTCGTTCCTGTTCTCTCATATTTAGATATCGAAGTTAGTTTAATTAGAAGTTACAGTCATACCCCGGATAACGTTGCCCCGAATAAAGTTGTTTCGCTGTAACGTCGGTCCACCATTATAGTCATACCCCACTGTAACGTTGCGTGGCTTCGCTGTAACGTTTTTTTTTAATTCTCTTAATCTTTTAAATCTATTTAATTGCGAATTGTTTCGGTTAACATCGCGTTTTTCTGGAACCATTTAACAACGTTAACCTGGGGTAAGACTGTATAGTTATCATGTTTGTTTTTTATGTTGATAGTGTCACGAGATCTGAGTACGTCCACGGTATGTAGATACTTTATGTATTTACATCAAGTTGTATGTCGAAGGGTCTTCAGCACTCAGTTGATTGGATTCTGTTCAGAGGGCTTCGGACGAGTTCGTCACTGGTACCAGTATATGGTAGAAGTTTACCGAAGAATGAAGTATTAGATTCGGCTGTCGGGAGAGAAAATCAGCTATTTCAGATAAGAAATGATGAAGTGAGAAAATACAACTATGAACAAGATGGCATGTCGAGAATAATTGAGGAGATATAGTATACTTCATTTCTTTTCCCGGCTACTCAGATATCCATCATCAGCGAGAACTCCAATTAAAACATCACATAGAATCCGCTAAGCGATCATAATTTTTACGACATGACGCTCTTGACTCGTTCAGGTAGATATCGTGTTGTCGCGACATTTCACAAATTTTCGAACGTAATATTCTACTCCAGCACCGCGATCACATTAGCTAGACAGTTGAAATGCTGTCACATGTTTTCTTGATCCAGGAGTGATGTCCCATCGAGATTAGAGAGTTACATAAAGGAGTAAGTCCGGAAAAAATTCATCGGGATCCAGTAGGAATTGACTAAGAGTACAAAAGGTCAATCAGCACGATTTCGTAAGGTTGGCAAATAAGCGATCAAACACAGGCTAGATTAATCTCTCACACGTCTGGTTTAGGGGGCTGACAACAGCTGAACGTAGACATCCGGGATATATTCATCATCGATGGTACGCATATGCGATATTTTAGAAACTTGAATGGATTCCGACCATGTCGATCATAGTCTTAGATTAGCAATAATTCAAATTAGTCAATGCCGAATTTACGGGAATATTTTGAATTAAATAATATTTATGTTACCACAATAATTGTTAGTGGATGGCATTCATTTTACAATCCCATTCCAACCTCGATATAAGATATTTTGTAGAACCCCTTAATTTAGTAGCATTCATGTCTTCTAGCTCTTTTCCCATTAAACATTGTGACAAGATAAGAGGCCTAAATTTTTCTTCTGTTTACTTTTTCATCTTTTATGCACCTTTTCGCACTCTTCCTAGCCCTTTCTGAAAATTCCGTTCTCACTATGTTATTCCTTGCTACCTGTTCCCCCCATAACCAATTGTGCAGACTTTAATTCGAATTTATGAATCTTTTATCGATTTTCCACAATTACACATTTTTGTGCTTTTCCCATATACTGATGTACCTCCTCGAGCCTATCTACCCATTTTATTTCTTCGCGTTGACAATTCTCTCCCTGACCGACTTCTCTCATTCATTTAATTACAAATATAATTTAATTTTACGTTTAATTATTTTATAACCCCAACAATTTTATAGCTTGAGCCATTTCATCAGCAGATTTTGATTTGACAGTAATAACCCGTGCATACATATCAAAATATCAATGTCTTATATTCTCTTGTTGAAAATCTAATCATCATCGGTATGTTTAAACGGTATGCTGTGTTCCGATAACCACTTTTGTATTTATTTTGAATTCTGAACTCTTTTTTTAGCTTTTCTAATCCATCGAAACCGATTTCACCTCCTTTCGGTTGATCCGTATCATTATTTTTCTGAATCTTTCTCAATTTCTCTATAAAAACTTTTAACTTTTGAAACATTAAATTTTTACACACAGCTAAGTTTGTGTGTTCCTATACTATAACTTAATCGTATTTTTTTATATTATAGAAACTTTTATATTTCGGATTTAGGTGTAGGTGTAGCAGAAATTTTGAAAAAAATAAAATTGGGTTTAAGGCTCACATCTACATACTATTTTTTTATATATTTGAATTTATATATTTTTATATATTTTTGAATTTAGAGCAAATAAAAAATTTTATTATTATAAAAGATAGAAATAACGATCCAATTTTTAAAAGATTCAAATGACTTAAATTAAATTAAATTAAATTTAAATTGTTCTCGCGATTAATTTCATGAATTCTGAAAGGAAAAAAAATCTTAAATTTTTAATTTTGATAATTAATTTTGATAAGAAATACAACCAACCTGTATTTCTATAATCATTATTAGGCATGAATGGAATTCCATGAGGAGACATGAAAGTTTCTTCTTCAACATAAGTAGTAGTATCAGCTGGCTGGTCATAACCACTATAATATTCATGTACTGTGGAATTTTCAAAATTATTTGGATTAGGAGCACTTTTTATAGGATCTGTTGGAGAAATTTCAGCCAAAAAATAATTAATTGTTAGGAATCCTATTAAAACAAAGCAGCACACTATTCCGTAAGCTCTGAATAAAACTGGTGTTCCTGTGAAAATAAAAATCAAGATATGTTTGAAATAGAACATGAGAAATTAAATAATTTTTCGAAAATTATGTATTTTTACTAATAATATTTTAAAATTGAATTTCCTTTTTAGACTATAAATCAATATTTGGTTTTAATTGCCTTTCTAAATGTTTAAAACAAAATATTAATCACCAGACTAAAAACGAAATGATGATTCAAAAAATTGAAAAATTGCAAATTATATTTTTCTTCAATTTTTGTTAAATTCAACTTTTTATGTGCTTTACACAATTTTTATTTAACCTCAACAAATTAGTTTTTTATCGATATTACAATGTTTTTAAATCTGAAAAAACAATTCATCAATTTGCTTCCGTTTGCGTAGCATAATTTTTAACATTTCATTTTCAGTTTGTGTTTAAATTGTTTTACATTACGTTGCGTTTTTGTTTGTAAATTGGCATTATTTTTCTTCTCTGTAATTTTAATGACGTATCGAAACAATTAAAATAAAAATGTGAGAGTGAAATTCAAATATTATTTCACGTGAAAAATACATGTCAAATGCTGCTTCATGTTTGTGTAGGATTTTTGGAGAACTAATTAGATTCACAAATTGAATATTGAATAAAAATGCCACTATTATAATGTACAACCCAAAAAGTAGAACGACATATTTCGAGTTTGATATCTAGACTAGTGACTCGGCAAAACTTCAGTGCAAAAAGCTACTTTTCTCAATACTTGATTTTCGTATCATGTTGGATATTATATAAAGCGCACGCCATACGTATTATATTTTAATAATAAACTTAATAATTAATATTATTGAAAGCGCACTCAAAAATTATTATATTGTAATATAATCAGGAAATAATTATATAATTATATATATATATATATATATATATATATAAATTTTTATATTTTAAACTAAAATATTAATTTTTTATAAATTTTTTTGGGTCGTTTGGCGGCCATGATCGATTTCGCCATTTTTTAAGGATTGTTCTGGATTTTTATTCAAAATTTTGATATTATTTTTCTCTACGTAAGATTTTATGTAAATTCCCTTTAATTTTCTTTTTAATTTTTACTAATCTCATTTATTCGAAATTGTTTTTGTTGTTTGATATCTTTCGGTTATATTTGAATAAGTTTTCTTGTGATACTTCTTGCTCGTGTTTTATTTTATTTTTAATTCGGATGTGAAGTGGAATTAAAAAATGGCTGATAGTAGCAGAACTAGCCGCATCGTGTGTTCGAGTTCTCTGCGTTTCTTGAATTTATATCCACTTAACTTTTTTCTTTTTTTTTGTTAAACATTGCAATAGTCTGTTTCAAATAAATGTAAATATAAAATAATGCTGCAAATCAAGAGTCATTTACTGTCACTTTTAATCTTAGTTTAATATAAATATGAACTTTATATTTGCATTTAAAATGAAAGATTAACGAATGTCGAATGTTGATTAAAAAGATTAATCAACATTCGTTCAGTGATTACAACATAATGGTGTTTCCTCTATGTTAATTCTTTTTTGAATTTTCTAGTCACTACTTTGCTTAACTGTTTGTTGAACAGCTTATGACTTCCCAAGTGGACGTACAAACTACTCATCCAAGTAAAATATTTTTTTCCCCGATTAAAACGGAATGGTATATCTCCTGTGAGAATTCTTATATGGCGCTTCACAGTTCTAGTTTGTTTAAAGTGCTTGAGCCTTGCTGCACTGATTCTCACTATAAATTTGTGTCATTCAAATGAAGTTCTATTTTTTTGTTAAATTGTAATTTTAAATTACAATTACAATTTAACAAATCAAAAATAGAAAATCACATAAATGACTCAAAATTATAATATCAAGTAATTAACAACATTTTATGATTGTTTTATGGAAATCTTAAAACACTAGTACACAACTCACATATTCACCTAACAGAAATAATGAAATATAACTTCAGATAGTACATCTATACAGTTTTTCTCCGTTATGAAAACTTTTCAAAGCATAACTGCTTTGGTATTTTCTATGCCTATATTTTTACTTTAGTTGCAGACTGTAATTCGGATTACTGATCATTCAACAGCTACATCCATTTTATATTAGTTGGCGATTAGCATATATGCCATATATCATAAATCTTATATATCCATAATTTAATAATTTCTTAGTTAAATTTATTGTAATAGCCTATTGTAATTATTAATTTGAATTATTTGACATTCACCTTCAAAAGTCTCACATACTCTTTGAAGTTTCTCAAAGGCGCGAATATTTAACTAGGCACTTCATTTTGTTTCCGGTTTCGCGTTTAATAAAAAGTGAACGGAGTTTATAATGTAAGAGTATTAGGCTTCTTAGACTAGGTACGCAAGGCATCGGTTCAGTTACAGTATAGTACTATTCGGTAGTATTAGTCACAGTTACAACATTAAAAGGTCTAATAGACGATATAGTGTGGTTAAACAGAGTAAAATGCAAAGCTGGAAAATTAACGAAAGAAAGAATCACAAAAATGGTGATGTGTTTTGCAATGGGAGAAAAGTTGCCACCTCTTTTAATATGAAAGTCTAAAAATCTGAGATTTTTTCGAAACAACAATGATTATTAGCAGTATGACGTTTCATATTATTGTAGTGCTGAATCGTGAATGGCTAATTCAATATTTAACTGAACCAAAGATTTCGTAATGAAAATCGAAATATAATTGATAAATTGTCAGCGTAGATTCTGCCAAATCCATTCGCAAAGATACATTAACTTGGATCGAAATGTCTTCTAGATTATCATTACCAAATTCATTGTGAATTAGAACTTTGATTTTGTTTTTGAGCGTTTCTGACATCTTTTTAATAATCGATTTCAAATACCTTTCTGCTTCATTATCCGGTTCTGTCATCCACTGATCTGTTTTAATTAATAAATCTTCTTTAGTCTCTTCTATTTCAGAAAATACATTTTCAGGTGCAATTTCTTCAGGGTTTACTGGGCTATTGCTTGAAATGCCATCATTAGTTTGAATATCGAGACCTCAACACAGATTATAACAGTTAAACTACTAAAAAGCTGGCATATATTTAATATAAATATGCATTTTATATTTGCGTTAAAAATGTTGCAGATGTTGCTATAGAAGTTGGAATTGATGAAAATTCATTGTTTTAAAATGAAATGCTTCCCAAGTTAAATGTTATTAATGAAGAAATAGTTTTATATGATCTCATAAAAGAATAATTCAATGAAGTTGAAAAATTTATACAAGATTATCTAAACGCGAATTATAGCGAATATAAAGAGGCTTATGAAAATTTTGCTGAAACATTCTAAAGCACAGCTGCCGAGAAACTAGTATATGAGCTACTACGCTATACTAGGGCCAATACGTTACATTATGATGAGATGAATTTATTACAGCTTCGTAATCATATTGATGAAGTCCAAAAAGAAATTGCAGTCCAGACCACTCTAGACAATTGTTTCAAGCCGAAAAATAGATAATAAAATTTATAATTGTCTTTATCAGCAACCATTCTCTAGATTCTAGAATCTAGAAAGTACACCCCATATCTACATATAAAGTACATAATGCAATATTTTAGATTGGCATTTAAGTGTACCTTATACTGAGAGTTTATTGTACTTTAACTCCATAGACCTTAAAAACTATTGTTATCAAGAAACTTTCCCTCTAAAATGAGGTTTCTGCGTGGAAAACCAAAAGGCTTAGCAGCTCAAATCACCAATTGTGCAAGTGCATTTGATGTTATTTTTTAATTTTATTTCTGTTGTTATTTCATTTTGTTTGATCTGATGATTTTTGGCGCGCGCACTAACTTGTGATAATTGCGCAGGACTTTCAAAACTGTTGTGCCTTTAGAATCTCAAAAATTAGTGCTTTTATGTTCAAAGAGGGACAGTTTAATTTAATAAATTCTTTTAGACATTATATCATCAACAACTTCTAGTAACCAATAAAAGAGGTATTAAAATATTTATGTAAAAAGGAGCAATTATGTATAATATAATATTTACAAGAACAAATAAAAAACATTATTAAATATTTTGAAAATAAAAAATACCAAATGATGCAATTATTATTCCTCCGAATATAGAGCCACAACCCTTACCAAGGCCATGGTGGATCCCCTGTAAAATTCTTTGAGATGCATTTCTATATTCTTTAGGCGTTGTTTGCGCCATGTAACTATAACAAGCTGACCAAACGGCTGCATGTGTAAGGCCTGAAATTATTTTTCAAATTTAGAAGTTATTTGATACATTTTTGATCATTATATGTTGATACAAATTATTTTATTATAGTTAATCAACACTATGACATATATACATATAATCAGGGGGTGCTGGTAAATCCGTAACAACCGGCTCGCATTATTTTTATTGCCAACAATTGGCTCACGCGAGCCGGAGCGAGCCGGATCCAGCACACCACTGCATATAACAATATATTGAAGTATTAGGAGAGTATATAATAGGGCAATATCAGTATATCAACATAAATATCAGTTATGTATTGGTTAAATATTGTTATTTTATATTATTTTATTTTAATAATTTTATAAATTATATAGTTAATTATTTGGTTGTTAAATAATCATTTATCCAGGAATTTTTAGCGATTTATTTATTCAATTATAATTAGATAATTGATAGTTAATCAACACTATGAAATATTTACATATATACATATATACATATATACATATAAACATATTGAAATATTAGGAGAAAATATAATAGGTCAATTTAATAAAGACTCCAATTATTAAAACAACCAGATATCTAACTCTCCCCTTCTTAAGACTTTTTCCACTTCTTCAGCCACTCGATTCTTCTTTCTTTCGTTCCATCTTGTGAATGTAGTTCGACTCGATGAGGTGATAGAAATCTGACGATTTTATATGGGCCATCGTATTGCATACCATCCTTGTGCCTGTTCTGGGGCTCTTTATGTACGAGTACCTCTTCCCCCACCTTGAAAACACGAGTGCCCCTCTTTGTCTTATCCATAGCTCTCATAGTGTCTGCGGCTTTACTCGAGTTAAATCTCGCGTCTTCGATTCTTTCTCTTCTTGATATCTCGGCTTGTTTCAGGTTAGAGTGTAGGTTGACACTCCGTCCATAAATTATCTCAAATGGTGATAAACCTGTAGCACTTTGTCGACTGCTATTTATAGTGAACTCTATTCTGGGTAGAAGTTCGTGCCAGTTTCTCTATTCACATCCACCTGCCAATGTTGCTGTAATAAGATCTCTTATCGTTCGTATGGCTCGTTCGGCTAAACCATTTGATTGGTGCTGGTAAGGTGAGCTGAATTCCTGTTTGATTCCAAGTTTCTGTAGCTTCTGTCTTAGGAAATTCCCTTCGAAATTTCGGCCTCTATCTGTTAAAATGCTCTTCGGTTTTCCAAATCGATAGATCCAACTATTAATATCATAAGACAGTGATTCTTCAAAATATCTTTATCATAAATTTTAAGTTATTTGTTTAATTTATTTTAATTTACTTGTTTTTTAAATTTTTACCTTAATTCTTGATAAGACATTTCAAAATATTTTACCATAAATTCCTGTGCAAATATCTTGGGTTAAAAAAAGTACTCAGTCTTTTTAACATGGGCCTAAATCCAGTACAAAAATCCCAGAGACCTAAAATATACTTAGGCTTATTTAATAAGATCAGAATTCCCTGTACAAAAATCCTGGGACCCAAAATACTCTTTGACTATAGTGTTTCACATTGACATAAACCTCATCCGAAGACTGCATCCTAGTTCATTTTAACCTGAAAAACCTTTAGACAAAAAAACCCATTAGCCCTCTGCACCTGGGGGGGATAGCATGCAGTATCCGGATGATGCAGAGGGCTAGTATCTATCTACTCTCGAAATTTTGATAATTAAATTTCTAAACCATTTCCGGGATATTTTACATGTGTTTTTATAAATCGTTAAAACAAATTGGCATATTAATTCAAATTTTTTAAATGAAAATATTGATTGAAAATACCTTGAATCATTTCGAAAGGTAGAATCCACCACGAATTTTGAATCCATGAAACATAAAGAAATCTAACTACGTTTCCTAATAAACCGAGATATAAGACCTTTGTATGACCTGGAATTAAAAATGAATATGTAAAATATTAGTTTATTTAAATAATAATTTGTGTAATTTATAAAAGACATTAGCAAAATTACTTTCCAATCCTCATTATTAATTCCATTCTATCAATATGATATTTATTTCCACTTCTCATTGCAATTATTTTTATTTAATTACTAAATTACTACTATTTTCATTATAAAAATGTCACTACTTTCAATAGTGAGTATTTTTTAAAAAATTTTAATCAGAAAAATTATAAACCAATCTCACAAAGATTCACCACATATTTAGTTATTAAAAATTAGGCAATAACTGAAAATGCCAAAGATTCAGGAAATCGTTCTGCAACTTTAGATTAGTCGATCTAAAGCATTTTACCAGTGAACTCGTGGAAGCATAAATGGTGATTTTCTGGCTCAAAATACATTTTTAAAAAATAAATTGTAAACTACCAATTTCGGTATGATGAACTAAATTAAGAATAACAATCAAAACTATTGTTGGCGTTGTTGCTGAGATGTAAAAGGTAACGATATCAACGAATTCCACCCAATACATACTTTTATTAACTAATGCTGACCAGCCAAGTAAAGACCTCAAAACCCGGATTCGATACCAGAGTTCAAAGTCTGGCCTAATTCCGGAACCGGAGTACAAAAAATTCAAACTGAGTTGATTTATAAGTATAGTGAATGGACCTACCGGGTTGTTTAATTTTCAAAAATATTAAAAAACGAGCAATTTGTCTTAAGAGGTTTTATGACGCACTATGCGCAATGAAACCTGCTTCAACGCATATTGAAGTAACATGCTCGGTGTCTACACATTTTTGCACCAAACATTGGAGATATGTCTTTAGGTGTTTCTTAAATATTGTTATATTAGAGCTATTAAAATAAAATAACTCCATGTAATTATAAATCTTTTAAAAATGTAAAATTCAGATTTTTTAATATAACAATTTCGGACCCGACAGGGTCTTGCGGGATTTATAAAATATTGGATTCGGAATCGATGGGTTTTAAAAGTCGTATTTTCAGAAACCCCGCATGTTATTTGATAGTGAAATTGAACCACTATTGAACACTACTGATGCCATTTGTCCAGTTAAAAGATGGAGAAAAGTGGTATCATAATCCTACAAGTTTATTTTTACAGCTACGAGTGATATTTTTAATTAAAATTTAATTTGTGTCGGTTCAGAAATATGTTTCATAGATTTTATCTATAATTTTATAATATATTGAAATCGGGACATATGGCCATCTCCAAGACGTTTTTGGGACGCTTCAAAATATCTGTAAACGAGACAAGCCCGATTAATCGGGACGTCTAGAAATCCTATTCATTGAAAGTAAAGGATAATAAAGTTGGAGCAAATAAAATGAAGTAAATATTATAAAAATGAAGTCAAAAAGGATAAACAATTTTCATAGTTAAAAGATACAAATAGTTCTTTATAAAATAATATTTTAAAAGGTGAAAAGAAGGCTGACAAGTTGCCGGAAGATCTCTATAAATCATAACTCAATTTATTTGCCTATATGCTTACTTTGCTGTGATTGAAATTAATGTAAATAGTCTATTGATCAAGAATGCCTTCCACAAATAACTATGAAGTGAAAAAATTTTGTCCCAGGACTGAAATGCCTGGATTCATAATGTTGGGTTAAGAAAAATAATTTTTCTCATCTGTAAATTTTATTTAAATTAGCCGTAATTAAATAATTAAAAGTAAATGGTCAGCTGAGATGACCCTATATAACAGTTAAAACGCATAGAGATTATTTAAAATCAATTATGACATCAATTAAAACATAAGTAAAAATAAAACAAGGAGACACAGGTTGTTTTACAGCAGGCTAATTCATGATGTTTTCTCGTTACTAGCATTATGGTTGTGACGAAGTCTCCCTGTGGGGATCGAAGCACAGTCACCTGTCAACGAAAAATTATAAAAATATTGCGCCAGGAAAGTTGTATGACACGAAAACCTGTTGTATAGAGACAGATAGACTCTCCCTAGAAGCTGAAACCCTCCACATCAGTAGACATGAAATTAAATATGATTAACAGAGAACTATCGTGATTTTCATAACCACGCCAATTTTCATATAAGACCCCAAACAATTGGAAATACCCCAATTGTCTGCTTATATCTATTATTAGTATTTATTATTATGATTACGATTATTAGTATTTACTATTATAATTATTACTATTAGAAATTATTGTTGTAAATTAATATTATTAGATCACTGGGTATTATTATGGTCATTATTCTTTTCATGATTATTATTATTGTTGAGGTTCTCATATTCTCAACCTGATGGTTCCTATATAAATAAGAACACAAACACTACTTAAAAAACTTTATTAACTAATTCCTAAAATATTCGACGAATTATTAGAAAACCAAATTGTCAAACACTAAAGCTCAAATTGGTCATCAGCCCTCATGCTTAAAGAAAAACCAAATGGTGAATGGCGAGGTTGCGGATACTACAGAGAATTAAACAACATCACAACAGCTGACAAATACCCAATCCCACTCATAAACGACATCATTTACAGATTCAACGAACCAAAAATCTTCAGCAAAATAAACTCAGAAAAAGCCTATCATCAAATGCCCGTCAGAACTGAAGACATAAAGAAAAGAGCAATCGTCACACCCATATGTCTCTTCGAATATAACAGAATGCCTTTTGGATTATAAAATGTTGCACCCACTATCTAACGCTTCATGAACCAAATCTTACGAAATCAACAAAACGTGTTCAAAATACTAAACAAATATGAAATAACAATCAACATAAAAATGCGAATTTCTAAAAACAGAAATAACATTTCTGGGACATTTGATAAATGAAACTGGAACAAAACCATTAGATGACAAAATCAAAGCCATCAAAAACTATCCTTTACCCAAAACAACAAAAGAGTTAAGACATTTCCTCGGCATGATCAACTTCTATCACAAATACATACCAAAATGTAATGAAATGCTAGCCCTCTCAACGAACTGAACAAATTAAAAAGAAACATTAAAATAAATTGGAATGAAAAACTAATAACAGCTTTGGAACAAGGAAAAGGAAATCTGAAAAACGCAAGCATTCTAAGTTATCCAAACCAGGAATTACCATACAAGGTCAACACAGACTGTTCGGGATTAGCAATGGGCGGACTGATATTCCCATAAAACAATGAAAAACGACCAATAGCCTTCTTTTCACAGAAATTAAAAACGCACCAAATCAGATACTCCACATTCGACAGGGAGTTATTAGCGTTACATGACACGATCAGACACTTCCAATATCTAGAAGGGAAAGGATTCAAAGTACTGATCACAAGCCATTAATAAACGCAATGAATATGAAAAATCATTCGCCAAGACAAATAAGACAATTAAATTATATTTCACAATTTAATTGCCAAATAAAATACATGGCAGGTTCAGCCAATATAAGTACAGACGCATTATCAAGAATAGAAACCGATATCAATGCACTTAATATACTTACCATAGAATTAGAAAACTTAAAATCTTAAAAACTTTTAAAAAGATATGTAGGTCAACTCAAAGTACTTTAATGTGACAGAAAAGGTTTTATATATAAAAAATACCTGGATAAATTATGAAAAGTTTAAGGTCAACTTAGAATAAAATTTTGATTCAAAAATACTTGGAAAAAATCAATAAAAATACTTAAAAATATTTACAAGATATTTCCAACTCAAAAAATCCTCAAAATAAATTTCCCAAATTTTAAAAAGTCTCAAAAATATTTTTATTTATTACTACATTTATGATTGACCTGTTAAATGGTCTTGTCTCTAACATAGAAACTGACGAGGTCATTAATAATATAAAATTCCTTGTTAATCACTCAGAAAAAATGGTTGAGATAATTGTATCAAGTACATCACTATTATAAATATAGAAGCAATCCAACAAAAGAAAAAAATATTCAAGGAAATATTTTATACATTATTTGATGATGGAATTACATGGTCACGAATTATGATAGGTTTCATGTGGATGAAACATATTTTAGAGAAATCAGGCTCATACTTTGAAAATTATTTTCAATGGTCTGTAGAAGTATATTATTTTGATGACTAACTTGATATTATCATTATTTAGATTAGTGAATCAAAAATTGTGTCATGGGTCAATGCTCATGGTGGATGTATTATGATGATTGAACTCACTAGAAAAGAGAAAGATGGCAAATGTGAAAAATTAAAGAATTTATTAAAACTACTGACTGGGTTAGAAGTTGTATATACATGTATAAAAGTGTATCAAAAACTTTAATAAATCTTGGTAAATGTTGTTGTTGTTTAAATAATGCTACATCAAATTAAGTTATAAACAAAATTATTTTTCTTTTTAAATTATTTTCAACCAAGTCTAAAATAGCTAAAATATAAATTTTTTTAAATCTTTATTAATTTTTATTTAAAATATATAATTACCTTTTTGATTGATAAACTAGAGGAAATATCTAATGTAAAAATTAGAGAATTTATGAATGTTCCAGAGAAATTCAAATGGCCGTATTCAGACGATGAAATTAGTGAAGAAAATATGTCATATACAGACGAATCTGAAAATGTTTCCAAGCATGAAGATGATCATGAATGTAATGGTTTACCTAGTGAAGAAATTAAGTCAAGAGTTAAAAATCTTAGAAAACTAATAAAAGGTATTGAAAAAGAAAAAATCAGAGTTCCATCAAAAACGAGTTATACACCTCCTAAAATACTTGTTACAGAAAATTTTTTATCAATGAATCTAATTTCAAAAAATCCAAAACTTAAACCAACTAAAAAGCTTAAACAAATAAAAAGTAGTAAAATATCATAATAGTTTTCCGTTTTTTAATGCATTGTTAAAGGCATCGAGCATGAAAAGAATGACTATTTTGCATTCATTTCCAAATTTTGTAGTCGATGATCTACTTAACATTATACTTAAAAGTAGTCAAAGTCAAGACTACAATTAGTAAAATCTGACAAATTTATTTTAAAAAAGCAAAAGAAACCCTCTGTTATCATTAGTAAATAATAAAAATCGTAAATAAATGAGAAATTCTATATATAAACAACAAGTATGGTTTATTGCTGCATTAATACTATTGACATTATCATTATTAGGTGGAACAAGTCTACTAAAATCATCATAAACAATGTGTGCTAATCTTTATTACCTAATTTTAATTTTAATTTAAAATCTTCATGTTGTAATGGAGAAGATATGGTCGAACCCAAAAGACGAAGAAGGTTTCGGTAGAGTCGAAAAGTTAAAGAAAAGAGCAGGAATCCAGAATTGGTTGTCAGGTCAGCTCGCATTTGAACAAGCCGATACATTTGGTACTGATGATTTATTGCAAATGGATTTGATGGAAATGATACCATATTCAAAGATTGATAAATGATACAAGTATATTTTGACATATATTGATGTTTTCAGTCGTTTTGCTCGAGCAAATCCTACCAAAGCTAAGTCTGCCGAAGAAATATTCAAACAATTAAACTCATGTTTAAAGATGGATATTCAGACAACTTACAAACAGATTTGGATAAAATATATGTACTATCAAATTCATTATTTTTCTTTACGAAAGGGAATTTACAACAGTGAAGTGAAAAAATCCTGGATAAACTCAAATCCAATCATTAGTCTGTGTATTCTCAATTCAAAGCCGCTCATGTTGAAATATTTAATCGAACCTTGAGAGATAAACTGAGAAAATGCTTTGTACATCAAGGTAATAAGACATGGATAAAAGATTTGAAAGGTTTGAGACCTGTAGATATTTCTGTAGATATTTCAGTTAAATTATAGCTTTCGAAAAAGGCTGAAAAAATTAAAAAACCAAAATATAAATTCGGTGATCATATAAGAATTAATAAAATTAGTGCATCTCCATTCATAAAAACTTTCGATTCAAACTGGAGTGATGAAGTTTTTAGAATCTCAAAAATCAATACTAATAAGTAGCCAATAATGGATTTCATTAAAGACTATGATAATAAAAAGGTTGATGGTAAATTTTATGAACAAGAATTACAAGTCATTTCTTTACCAAAAGTATTTAAAATTCAAAGAATATTGAAAACTAAAAATTCAGGCGAGGATAAACAATACTATGTCAAATGGCATGGATATCAAAACCCGAAATGGATATCAGCAAAAGATTTAGTAAAGTAAATTTTTATACTATTTTACTGAGCAATAGTTAACCAAAAATTAATCCAAACAATCAACCAAGTAAATTCGCAATTGATTCTCAAAACCTAATATATTTGAATGGTAATTGGAAAGTTGCTTTGTTAGATTTCACTTTTGTGTATAAACTCTTTTCATTTTACAGTAAATCTACAATTAAATACACAACAATGACACTGATTAAAGAAAATAAAACAATTTTCATCTATAACAAAGAAAAATATTTGTCAATAGTTCAAGAGGATTACAATTCCAATGAAATCATTCAATGAAATCATACATTACATGTCATCTCAAAGTTCGGATCGTTCAGTATTACATTTAAATCAATTGAAAATGCAAAATTATTAGGTTTTCAAAATTTATATAACAAAATGAATACTAATCAATATATAATACCACCTCGACACTTAGATTCGACACTTTCAAAGGTTTGTTGCAAAATTATGGATATAGCTAAGAAAGAAAAAAGAAAACCAAAGATGAACAAGCCATATTAAAATCCTTTAAAAATAAATCATACATTTACTTATCAAGTGACAAAGGGGAAGAATTTTGCATAATATAGAAAAGCCGTTACTGTGAAACTGCTTATTTTCCTGTCTGAACTCTTGGCTCCAAGGAAAAAGAAAATGACACAGTATTAGCTAAGATAGGACAGCTATTGCTTCCAGCTTTGCAATATATATGGACAGCATAATGAGCATTAAAAAGGCATTACAAATACACAATGAGACTACCAACACAAAATCTAGGCACATACATAAATGATGTTACACCCGTTTGCAGTGAACAAACGCATCTATAATGTAAAAATAAAACCAATACATGTATATTATATAAACATACAAACTTACCTGTGTGTTAATTTTAGCGTTGCAATGAATAAACGCATTTAATATAGAAAGTGAGAAAGTGGTAGAAAAAATAAACTGACACACAAAAACACAACATATAGTAAAAAATGCATGCAAATTTTCGATATGTAGAATCGTTGTAATGAATAAACGCACTATAATAAATCGTATACAGACACATTTAGAAATTTTTAGAAAAAAGTGACCGATAAAAGTTTGACGAAAATTCCGAAAACTCAACTTCGAGTTGTATAGATAATAAAGAAATTATTTCGTAAGATTTCTATTCAATTTTTAATAAATTTAATATTAGTTTTTTAATAGAACATGACAAAATTAGACTAATTACTTTATTTATTTATAGTTAAAATATATCTGACTTACATTATATCGAAATAATTCCAAATAACTTCAAAAAATTCATAAAAATCCTTAAAAACCTAGAAATTTAATTATAAATTATAAAAAAATTGTTGATAAAAAGTAATATTTAAGAGCTTGAATAATGATCTCATATCTATATGGATCAAAATTCAAGTCTTAAAATTTACTTGAAATAAAAAAATTACTTGAAGGCCATTTCTACAATGGTTAATCATAAATTAACTATTTCATCAGAAATACATAATGATCACATTGAATACATTCCATCTGAAACTGAATACATTCCATCACAAATAATGACGCATCTATAATATTGGTTGTACACACCAACTCATATTATAGATGCGTTTATTTAGTGCAAACGGGTGTAGTGGCATTAAATGCTTACTACACCAAACACCACTGAGATACGTTCTCTATAGTGGTGGTTGGCGTGTAAATTCAATCACCAATTTATTTACCAATTGTAATTGGTTGTAACTGTAAAATCATCTTTATAAATTTACCAATTTATCATGTCTCATCATTTATATATTTTGGAAATTTATTTTAGCCATTTTACAAATGGCTTTCAGGTAAGATATTAAATTTAAAGTAAATTTTAAGACT
This sequence comes from Schmidtea polychroa, assembly GCA_959609185.1. Classification (NCBI taxonomy): domain Eukaryota; kingdom Metazoa; phylum Platyhelminthes; order Tricladida; family Dugesiidae; genus Schmidtea; species Schmidtea polychroa. The sequence continues at coordinate 101,860 of CAUHTR010008251.1, read as the reverse complement.
TGAATTTTGATCCATATAGATATGAAATCATTATTCAAGTTCTTAAATATTACTTTTAATCAACAGTATAATTATAAATTATTTTTAATTAATTTTCAGGATTTTTTTAGGAATTTTATGACATTTATTTTTAAGTATTGTGGAATTATTTTGAAAAAATGTGAGTCAGATATGTTTTTAATTATAATTAAATAAATTAATTACCAAAAATATATATTTTTCTAAAACATTTTGGGAAAAATCGCCGAATATGAATAAAATAATTTTTTTAATTTTGTAATTTTTTTTCTGAGCTCAATGTGAGGGGCTTCTTTTAGGAAAGCAAATCTGGATTGAAAAGATATTGAACCAAATTCATCTGCTCTTGAAAATTTCATTAAAAATATATTATAAAAAATTTTCAGCGATCTTTTTTTTTCTAAAAATTGTCTAAAAGTGAATTATTATAGAAACGTATCTCAGCGGTGCATTTCGATGAATCAAAGGTTTGTATGTGTTTTTTAGTATGTGTTGTGCTTGTGTGCAGTTTTTAATTTTTCTTCCACTTTTCAGATTTNTTTAGGGAATGCTTATTATCAAGTTGAGCTACAAGATGAATCTAGATTAAAAACAGCATTTTCCACAAATAATGACCAATATTGTTTTAATCATATGCCTTTTGGCATTGAAGCTGCGCCTGCAACATTTCAAAAACTCATGAATAAGCTGTTGTTTATCTTGACAACATATTAATATTTTCGTCTTCTTTGTAAGAACACTATAAGAAAATAAGAAAAGTATTCCAAAGAATAAGTGATTTTGGGTTAAAGATAAGTCCAGAAAAATGTTATTTTATTAAAAGAGATATAATATTTATGGAATGTCATAAACAATGAAGGAATATACCAACGGTGGGCAAATGCGGCTCTTCGTTGAGTAAACTGCGGCTCATTGATAATTGAATTTTTGATAATTGAATTTGAAAATTGAATTCGATTTTTTTATTTTGAAATTTTTTCAACTGAATTTTTTAAAAAAAAATTTTTTGTTGCAATTGTATTTTCATAAATGTTAAAAATTAACGAAACATTGTTTTTCACATTTTACTGCTTTTTAAAATTATTTTGTAGTAGGCGGCGCTTTGTTATAACAACGAGAGAGAAGCAATGAAAATAAATTTAGTGAAATTTAGTGAATTTTGATTAGTTAGTATTTTTGTTTGTACAATATTGCGGTCGTTTGTATATTTTAGTATAGTTTTCTATTCGTGTTTTTTGAAAAATTTGGTAAGAAGATTTTTTATGAAGCATTTTAAAATTTTAAATTAATTAAAATTAAATTTATGTCTTTTTATTATTTTGTTTAAATTTCAGTAATATAAGTTATTCAAATTTATTATTACAATGACCTCAGAAAACATCAAAAAACGAAAATACAAACAAGAAAATAGAACTTTTCAAGAAGAATGGACAGAAAAGTTTTTTTTTATTGACAATAATGGTAAATCGTTGTGTCTTATTTGTAAAGTTACAATTTACAACTACAAAGTAACCAATTTACGTCGACACTATGAAGTAAGTCATCCACACTTATCAATTCAATATCCACTCAATTCAAAAGTGCGAACAGAAAAACTTAAGTCATTGCAAACAGGGCTTCAAAACCAACAAGGACTAATGTCTTCTTTTAGTCGTACAACTGCGCGTCGAATTGGCCAAATTAGCGAAAATGTTGAAAATAATTTGATGTGTGATTTAAAAAATTGTACAGCATTCAGTTTAGCTCTCGACGAGTCTACTGACATTCAGGATGTTCCACAATTAGCCGTTTTTGTCCGCTTTGTATCTTCTGACGTAAAAGTAAAGGAAGAAATTTTAGACCTAGTAGCTCTTAAAGAAACAACTCGCGGTATCGATGTCAAAACTGCGCTTGATGTAGTGATGGACAAGTTTGAATTGGCGCGTGATAAACTTGTAAGTGTTGCGACAGACGGAGCGCCTGCAATGATGGGGAAAAATCAAGGTCTCATTGGTCTTTTAAACAGAGATCCAAATATTCCTCATTTCTTATCTCTTCAATGCATAATTCATCGCGAGCATCTCATAGCGAAGTACTTTAAATACGAAAATGTGTGGAAGATTGTTTTGAAGATTGTGAATTTAATTAGAACAAATGCCAAAACACATCGTCAATTTAAAAACTTTTTAGAAGAATTAAGATTAAATGATGAAACAGATGAATTGCCCAATGATGTCTCCTTATGGTGTATTGTTAGATGGCTGTCAACTTACAATGTTTTGGACCGTTTTGTGGAACTCCTAAATCCTATCATAATATTTACCAAAGAAAAAGGAATAGCATACCCAGAATTAGAAAATGAAACTTGGCTTTCTGACTTAATGTTCCTTACAGACATTATGGAACATTTGCAAATATTAAATTTGGCTTTACAAGGAAAAGAAAAGATAATTATTGATTTGTCACAAACGTTATTTAGTTTTGAAGCTAAACTTCGGCTTTTTGTGAACGATCTTAGGTCGAAAATATTTAATCATTTTCCACGAATAAAAGCTAATAAAATTGATATCACAGAAGAAAAAGTAAACGAATACAGTGAAAAATTGGAAGAATTGCAAGCGTATTTCAAATGTAGGTTTGAAGATTTGAAAAGTTTTAAATCTACATTTGCATTTTTTGTGAACTCATTTATTTGTGATATTATTGAAGATGGATTTCCAATTTCTGAAGTAATACTTGTTAAAAAAGCGGTTGGGGAATTGGAGTTATTAGATATGAAAGAGGACCAGGCTTTGCAAATGCACCATAAAGTTACTTCTATAATTGAATTTTGGAAACTCGTACCAGAGGCAAAATATCCACACTTAAAACATGCTGCTTGCCGTCTAATTTCAATTTTTGGTACAACATATTGTTGTGAATCTTTGTACTCCACAATGAAGTTCGTGAAATCGAAATATCGTTCACAGTTGACCAATCAGCATCTTACAGAATTGCTGCGAACAGCTTTAACAAAGTATACACCAAATTTCAAAGATTTGACCAAAAGTCTTCGTTAATTCAAGAAATTTTATTACTTTTTATTAATGGATTTTTATTATATTTTATGTTTGTTACTTAAATTTTGAAATAATTGTTTTTAATAGCGTTTAAGTCTTTTTTAATCAAATTAATGAAATAAAAAAAAATATGTAGTTCACTATGGTGGCTCTTTAAAAAATAAATTTTCGGAAAATGTCTCTCATTGAACTCATGCGTGCCCACCCTTGGAATATACAATGATAACAACAAAATTATCGCGATTAAAAGTGTATAAACCCAAAAATTTGTTAAAAAATTACGAAGTTTTCTTATATTAACCAATTATTATCGTCGCTTTATAAAAGATTTTAGTGTGTATTGAAAACCCCTTGAAAAGTTGTGAGGTGTAAATCAGACAAAAATTATGTGGACAATTGAATGCAACGAGGCCTTTCAAAAATTAAAGAACGCATTTGTAATTGCTCCAACTCTTGTATTCCCTGACTTTACAAAGGAATTTCAAACGATTCACGAGGAACCAAAAACAGGAAAACTAAAAACAAAGATTCTAGCACTCGTGTTAAGAAGATGGAAAACTGTAGCAACAAAATTATAAAGAAATAGAAAAATATCAAAACTAATGGGGAAAGAAACAAAATTTATAGAAAGTAATGACATTATTCATTCAAGTAAAGGTAAAATATGGATTTCAGACAAAAGAAAAGAAGAATTTGTTTTGTAGACCCAAAAGAATTTGTGTCATGCTGGGGAAATTTGACATGAGAAACAGACAAGAATTTATTAAAGAAGTAGTCAGATCGTGCAAAAATTGTCAAAAAAGAAAGGCTACGACTACGCGAACAGCAGAAAAACTAATTAAACCAACAGAAGCTTATTTATTTGAATCAATTTTCATTGACCTTTGGAGCCCAATGAAAACTGCCAGGAGTGGCAAGAATTATCTTTTGGCAATTATGGACCAATTTAGTAAATATGAAAAGACAGTTGCAACAATTATTAACGAAAAATGAATTTTGAAATTTGTTGCTTCAAGGAGTATTCATTGTGATAGAGAGCCAGCTTTATTAACAACATTTTCAGAGAAACATAGGATAAATTTAGTATATTCAAGTCCGTATCATAATCCAGATAATGGACAAATTGAATGCCAAATTAAGACTATTAGAGATGCCATCCAAATTTCCTTAAAAAAAGAACGGACAAAGACTGGGTCGAAATACTTCCTATGTATGTATGATTATTATGTAATGTATGTCTGAATGTCAAAGGTGTAATATTGTATTATTAGTGTAAGTATGTATCTTGCTCAAGATACTTACAATATAATTACTTCCTCCCGAGGGATAATCAGTTTTTTGATATTAATAAATTATATGTCTCCAAAGTCTTCTAATAGCATATATAAATAGTTATTGGAAACTATATTTTATAAATATTTTATGATATTATTTATTAAAAGAAGTTTCTAAGATCTAATTATAAAAGCTTTGTTTTATTTTTTGAATTTTAGAGGATACTTAATAAAGTATTTTTAAATTTTTCAGAAAAATGTTTATTATTCTTTTTAACCAATGAGAAGTAAGAAAAAGGAAATAAAAGCGAACATCACAAAAACCATTTGAAATAAATTCCAGGAAATTGAAAAGAACTATTTTACAGTTGGTAATTTTTCCATTTGTATTCATTGAAAACGGCTTAAATTATCATTCAATTGTTACTACTACTACTAATAATATTATTAATAATAATAATAATAATAATAATAATAATAATAATAATAATAATAATAATAATAATAATAATAATAATAATAATAATAATAATAATAATAATAATAATAATAATAATGACAGAAAAAATCAATAATAAATGCAACAAAACAAATTTAATTTAATGACAATAATTTTTTTTTAAATTAAGATGATTCCTAAGAAATTAGTTCATTTTAATTTTGAAGCTATATCTTAAAAATATTCAAAAAATAAAAATAGATTAGAAAGCCTTCAAAATAAAAATAAAATATTACCAATTGAAGCGATTAATTTCCCACTGAAAAAATACGCCAATATTTCTGAAATGTGATTAATAACTGATGCTATTCCAAATAAAGTCGGTGATCCTTTTATGTCTTGAAGATGCCAAAATAGAAAAGTAAAAACGATTCCTACACCAAATCCCATAAACCAGGCAAGAAAAAGTAAGGAAATAAGTCTAATTGATTTGAAGGTTTTTAATGCTCCCACCCATACATTTAAATCAAAATTATTTATTTGATAGTTATCTTCATAAGGATCTTCTAATTTCGAAGGATAATTAGTTTTGTCCAACTTTATTGATAACTGCTGCTCTAAAATTTCATCGTCTTTTCTTCTATTAATTTCAGATTCATCAGATTCATTTATTAGCTGTTGTCGATTTTTAGTTTTACCCCCAAGAATGGTTTGAGACACCTTATCCTTTACTACTTTGAAATACATATTTTCACTTTGGTCGTCATATGTAAAAGTCATTTGAGTAGCAGTTATCAAAGAAAAGCACATAAAAACTGAAAATATTGTAAAACATATGACATAATTTTTTTCTCTTTCGCCTGGCCAACCACAAGGATGATTATGGAACTTTATTGCTTGATCAAGAGAAATTCCTATACAAAACATTGCCAGACCCCACCCAACTGAACCATACATCCGCTGTCTTCCATAATTTTCTCGATCTTCTTTTAAATAATTTAGTACTGCCGTATCGGCTAAAGCCAATGATGGAGAACTCATGAATTCGCCTAAAATCAAAAGTACGAGAAGAATAACAAATGTTTGGTAAATATTTTCTGTTGTATATACTATTGGAGAATAAACCGGAATTACAAGACTTCCGGATTCTGCATTAATTTCCATTACAATGTTTGGATCAACTAATCTTATTGGGGATTGACCCATCAACTTTGGATAAAGAATTTTAGAATCACTTACTAGTAATTGATGCTGATTTCCATAATCACCAGGTTCTTTAATTATAGTTTGATTTAGAAATTTCCCTTTCAACAAGCAGCCATCCGGAATAGGACGAGTAAATCCGATTCCAACCGTAAATAGTAAACCACATATCAAAGATATTAAAAGTAATAATTTTCCTTTTTTCCAGCGCTCAGCAATAGCACCCCAAAATGGGGCACTAATAAATTCAACAAATGGCCTGCATCCTACTAATATTCCACATTGTGTAGCGCTAAGTCCAAGTTGTTTGAAATATACTGAAATCAACGGAAACAACGATCCAAACGCAGCAAAGTAGAAAAAATAATAAAGTTTAAATACCAATAACGTTCTATTAACATGTGTAAGAAGCAAGTCTAGAACGTCTCTTTTGCTAGCCGGATTTTCCATTTTGGTGATTCAATGAAATTTAAAATCCTTTATTAAAGTTTATTAAGTTAATGAAACAGAAGAGCAATTTAACTAATATAATGGGGAATTTGCAAACAAATAAGTTAGAGCAATTTCTTCGAATTCAATACAACATAATTTAATAGAAGAAATTTATAACCTCTTACGGGATGACAATAAGTAACTACACGAACCAAATGAGAGATGGTGAGAAGAGAATTTTTTATATGAATCATAGGTGAGTGTGTTTTATTGATTAATGAAGGTTTTGATTCGAAATTAAATTTTTTTTATTTAAAATATGATTTTTTAAAAAGTATGTCAAATTAATTTTTTTCTAAATTTTTAATTAAAATATTTGGATTTTTTATCAAAAAATATTCTATTAATATTAATAAGAGTGTTTAAATGAATTAAAAAGTGATTCTATTATACAAATACTGTTTATCTTCTTTCAAAATTGAAATGAATATTTAGTGATTTTAATTTAAATTTTTTGCTTCTTACTTTTCGTTAAATTTTGGATCCTTTTTTAAATTAAATAAACACAGAAATAATGTCAAGTGAACAAAGCAACATTTTGAAGCGCCAAGAACAACTTAATCTTTGGTTTGATTCTGAAACAGATAGAGCTCCTAATTCCATAAAAGAAGCTGAAAAAATAAAATTTCCTAAAGAAGTTCAATTTTTTAGTGCATGTAATTCTAATGATTGGTCGGAAATCGAAAGATTATTAGATGACGGAATTGACATTAATTGTACTCAAGATGATGGTTTAACAGCTTTACATCAGGTATGTACATAATATACTTTTAAAATTGCATAGTGCAATTAAATTGTCATGTATTTTTACAATTTAGGCATGTATAGATGATGACGAAAATTTGGTTAAATATTTAGTTACACATGGTGCTAAAATAGATGCTCAAGATAAAGAAGGATGGACTCCACTTTTTGCAGCAATTTCTTGTAATTATTTGCCAATAACAAAGTAGATTATTTTATAATTATATTCAATTTTTTTCTTAAATTTTCAATAAATAATGTTATTATTAAATATATATTATTAAATAAAAATAAAAACAAATTAATAACAAATATTGGTAATTTATTTTTGTATATAATTTATTTTTCGTTATTCTCTAGCACATAAACGTTTTCATTATATCTATTTAGTCAGACTTGATTTCTAAATAAAACTAAGAAAAACGATAGTTCAAAATTGTAAATACGATGCATTTCTGTATTTGAGTGCATGCATGCCGTGTTTGTGAAATCGCTATCGAGTGTGGCCATCATTTCGATATTGATTCTGCTGCTTTCGTTTACTGAGAGGCAACAAATTCGAAGACACACAAACACATTTTTAGAAATATTTCTTCAATTCTAACGATAGAAAACCTATTGATTGCGATTAGGTAATGATGACTGAAAGAGTAGCAGTTAGAATTCGTCTAATTACTATTAGATTCTCAATATATTTTGACATAATTTTTTTAGTGTCTATTTTTCCTTCACAATTTCGACGTGAAATGATAATTTTCTTTAAAATTATAATTCTAAATGATTAATGCAAAAATCAAATTCTTTTGTAAAATTTATAGTTTATTTTACTATTTTTGTGAGATATATTTATTTGAATTTAATTGTTAGAAAAATTGAAAACTGTTTGTAATATTGCATTATTTAAAAAAAATCGAACTTCACTGAAAAAAAATATAAATTTTACTTAACAAATGTGCAAAGAAATCACGTAATTCACATAATCAACTTTGCACAAAACCGATTATTTTTACCGGTTCATTTAGCTGCATAATTTAAATTTGTAATTAGATTTCTTTATTTATATACTTTTAATTCGAGACAAGTTCAATGAACTCAAAATTAATACAGAAATAAAATGACATTTGATATAATTCGGTATTTAAACAGTAATTTTCAAATTACAATTTTATATATTTTAGTTAGAAGAAAATTATAAGAGATTATTATCTAAATAGTTCTCATTAAATGACTATCAAGCCTTTCTATAGTGCTGTAATAAATATGTGCATTGTTTGTATTATGACCGATGGAAGTTGGAAGGATTTTACCAACAGATCAAGAATTATGCTTTATTAGGTATAAGATGAATTCGAAAATGAAAGCAATGACGTGAAAAATATGGAATATAAAAGTGATGGATAAGCAAATGATTCTGGGTCTGGTGACAATGATTATGAAGATGACGAATATCATTTGGCAGTTGATTAAATACGACTATTAATTAATACGATTAAATACGACCGATTTAACAGGTGAAGTTATTGGGGTAGATGATGTCTTTGATGAGACTGATGGAAATATTTTTTGTAATAATAATGAGAACTCTGTGAGTGAGTAATTAAACCAAACCACCGAAAAAGGTATCAAATTGAAACTTTCAAATCAGAAAGAAAAATCCAAACAAAGATACACAACACAATTTCAAACTTCAAAAGAAATGTTGTTTTTCGAAAGAGGGAATTGTCTCCAAAGGGTTTACGATTTTTTAATGACAATTAACTCCACAAATGTTTCAGTTTTCTGTTTTGATATGTTCGAAAATTCGGAGTCGACTTAATGATGAGACGATTGAAATATTATGCTTTTGAGATAATATTTTAAAAAACTAAACAATTGATCATCTAATACGAGTATAAATTAATAATTTTAATATAAGTTTTGAGCACAATTTAAATGTTACTTTTCAAATAAAATGATTTTAAATAAGCGATTTTTTATTCTAACGTTGATTTTTTAACAAGATTTCTATTTTAAACCATTTTGCGCTTATCTGCTGGAAGTGACCCAATAAAACGAGTTAATCTTAGGTTCCAAAATATTTTTATCACTGTTCTCGTTAATATTCAAATATCTGCAATTTATAATAAACGTCCACTCATCGAATATCAAACTAACAGCATTTATCAAAAATTCGTAACAAAAATATACATATAAATTTCCTTAGCGTGATTCATTGGCAAGTATTTATTTATAATTGACTTCAATTCTTCATGATAATAGTATTTAAATGAAGATGCATTATTTCTTTAATTTCTAAAAGTAGATTAAGCGAAATGAAAATTAACTTCCGGTATCAAAATCCCCAGATTGAAAAGAACCCATAAATGTTTGGTAATCACTGGATTTGAAGAATAATACAGATATATGGTTTAGATCTGTCAGTTTCAGTAATTATAAGCCAAAAGGGATTCATCTTTGAAGAATCTGTTATTGTTTGAAAATAAAAAAAATAGGGATTTATAACAGTGCTCCACAACCTGTGTGTCACGGCACAACAATGTCGAAAAAATCCTGTAAAGTAGACTTATTATTCTGACAACAGTTATTATATTGAAAATTTTGAAATCAATTATATTAGAACACTAACAATGACGAGTCTCAATATTTGTGATATACCCCATAAAAATGTTCTTTAGTAATACTTATATTGTTGTAGTGATGCTATCGATAATGTTAATAGATATATTTCATGATATAAAATCTAATATGCGTTCTACGAACAATGTCGACAATTAAACTTAAGACCTAGTTTTGTAAATTCGTGAAGAATTTATTCAACTGAACGATGGACGCTAAAAATGATTGTTTTAAAAATTCTATAATCAGATATTCTATATTGAAAATTTTCTTGTATTTTCAAAACTTTTTTATTTTTTCTGTTTTTTAATCAACCTTCTCAATGTGCAAAATAATATATACTTGCTTCTAAAATCTAACAATTTGGATGAATATTCGAATTAGAGATATTCCTCTAAAAATAGTTTTTTCAGGAATCTGTTCCAAAACAAATATTACATATTATTTCAAATATTCCCTTGCTAAAGTTGGCTTCATCACAGATTACTGAATTTTCGATACATGATATCTGAATAAAGAATAATCTCGATGGGGTTATTATAATGCTATTTTAATGAGTCATATTTTTTGTTGAACAAACCCGTTAGAAAGAATGACAGAACATATGTATGATCAAATTTCTCGTACTTCCAGCATTGGAATTACTGATTTAATTAAAAGTTAACCGTAGTCTGAAATCATGTTTTCTGGTCGCTTTAAAGATATTATTAAATTGACTCGCCTTTGCTATTTGTTGAAAATACATTGGATTCGGCAAAAATACAAGTGGTTGGAATAAATGAAAGTCAGAAGTAATTTGAAATAATTGAATTATAACACAGTGCTACATTTCAAGATGTTGCAAACAGACATTTATCGCTTCCATAATGCGAAACTTGCATATCAACAATCATTTACACAAAATCAAAGGAAATAAATTTTTTAACTAACCAACGTTTTGAGAATTTGATCTGAGTCTCTGTATGTACGTGATTCCGAATACTTGAAATATTAAAGTTTAACTAAAAACAGTTCAATCCTTATGAATTCCAAAATCCTTCACATCCATCTGCTTGCTTGATTAAATTAAACACCATAAACTTAAGATTAATTCTCAGATATTATCAGCAAATGTATTTAAAAATATAAAAACAAGTAAATTGCCACGATTATCCCATCATGCAAGGAAATCTGTTAAAGCAAAATTAATATAAAATTATTTATATCAATCAATTTTGTAATTGTTTTTTAATAGTTTTTGGCGTAATTATCCTTATTAATGACTGTCAACAAAAATACATAATTTCCGAATAAAATTTTTAATGAATTAAACAATAAAATTGAAGAGTTTCGAATTTACACATTAGATATTTTGTGAATATGTGCTTTGTCCCGGATTCTTTTTAGAAACAAAACATCATCAATGTGCGGCGATATTTATACATCTTCAACATATTTGTTTTCGAAATTGGAGTTTTCTGCATTCCTAATTATATCTTCATCGGTTAGATAGAAATTCCTATTTTAATAGCATTATTTTTTATTGATTCGATTTTACGGAGTGTCATATGGCAATATATTGCTTAATTATTACTAATACGGTTACATAGTTTGGCTTGGTTGCATGAGCTCATAAAAAATTAATCAGACATTGTTGTAGTTTTTTTCAGGATGAAGACCATTTTTAGAAATTGATGTTTGTTTTAGACGGAGCCATTACTTGTTACTATTGATATTCTTTTGAATATTTTTTAAAACATGCATTTATCATAATTAGTTACAGTAAAAGGACTCATTATGCTGCCTTGATAATAATACATTGCATTGTTCGTCTCCTTGCTTTTTTTTGCTATTAAATTGATTATGGAGTAGCTATATTTGTTCTCTGTTTACCTTGCCAATGTTATTTGAATGGTTTTATGGGGTTAACCATAGTTAATTTGGTTTTCCCGATACTTTTTGTTGATTGACGTGAATATGGCTTTACTAGAGCATCATCGTTCATATTGGTAGGAATTCCGAATTGTGAAATGTCGAAATTTCCTAATTTTAATTTTTTAATAATCACTGATTTTTTACGTTTGTTACATTTTTTTATTTAGAGTAAATTATATTATTTTAGTAAATTATATTATTTATATTATTTTGGTGAAACAAAAACAGCACAGTGACTTTTTTTCATTTCTATGCTTGATATTTAGAGAAATTGAAAAATGTATAATATTACAACGATAGACTTTATATTCTAATTATGTATGAATAATTGACTTTATAAATACATACTTGATAAAAGCTGTGCCGAAATGTCATGTACATTACATATTGTTTTGATCTATAGTCTCACAAACATTAATAAGCAAATTATTGAATTAAAAGAATTAAAAACAAGATCAAACGCGAAACCAACAGATAAATGTGAGACTTTATAAATAGTGAATTTGACATAGAAAAATTAATCTAAAATATACACAAATATTTTGTCGAAACAAATAAACAGATAAGATCTTTCTCCTTATGAGGGTGTCTATCAAATAATTTTGAAAGTAAGAGAAAGTTCCACATAATATTTTTATTCATTTGAATTCAATTAGAGAACAAGGTGCAATATTCTTTTACTCGTCTTCATTAGCCTTCATAGGAAGCCGAATAGGAAAGGATTTATGGTGGGAATTGCTTTTTACAGAGTTATTCAAAACTATATATTCATTTATTCAAAACTATATATTCATTTATTCAAAACTATATATTCATTTATTCAAAACTATATATTCATCTATTCAAAACTATATATCCATTTACTCAAAGGTATGATGAAATAATTAATATGCATGATATAATGACTATTACTGTTTGTTTGTTTAATTGGTTTTTAAATAACGTTAAATATTAAAATTCAAAAGGCGTCCATGGCAAGGAAGAGTCGCAAAATGGTAACTGTTGAAATGGCGGAAACGATTATTAGAATGGCGCAAAATGATAATATGAAAATAAAAGATATTGCAACAAGCTTGGATTTCAACAGACAAACTATTCGAAAAGTTTTATCTGATAATAGGAATGGGAGGAAATTTGTTGAGGCGAATACTAATTCAAACGGAGTATTTTAGAGCGAAATCGAATATTTAATGAAAATGAGCAAGCGCTTTTCAACATAGTGGCTTTAAATAATAGCTTAATTCAAAGTGAGATGAAAGAAAAAATATCCGAGCAAACTGGAGCAGTAATTTCACAGCCAACAATATGCCGAAAATTGAAAAAACTGAAAATAAGCAGGAAACGACTCTCGTTAATTCCAAATGAAGGAATTCAACAGCAAATATTGAAAGGCGAGCACTATATTGCGCAGAAATTGTGAGAATCCCAAGGGAAAACTTAATATTTCTGGATGAGTCTGGGTTCAATCAACATCTCAGGCGTGCTTATGGATATTCGAATGTTAACACCCCCGCATTTATATCCGTGCCGGGGAACCGCGGAGTGAATAGGAGTTGCATGTGTGCCATTGGAAATCATGGTGTGGTGGCATCAGAAGTTTTAGTCGGGCCTTACAATTCAAGCCTTTTCATTGATTTTATTCGACTGAAACTTGTTCCATATTTCAGAATACATAAAAATAGTATTCTAATAATGGATAACGTCAATATGCATCGAACAAGGGAGGTTTCAGAAGTTTTAAGAACAAACAATATCGCATTCAAATTTCTTCCGCCGTATTCACCGATGCTTAATCCGATTGAAGAGTTCTTCTCGGTACTAAAATCAATGTTTGCAGCACATAGGATTGAATTCCCCGACAAAACACTTGAAGAAGCTCTTGCGGATGTTCTAGCAAGAGATTTTCAAAACCAATGTCCAAGATTTTTTCGGGATATGGAACGATGGATTGAGCTCGGTCTTGCAAGACAACCATTCTACACTTAAACTCTAGGTTCATCATGTATTTATTATTGTTTATTCCAGTTTTGAATAGATGAATATATAGTTTTGAATAAATGAATATATAGTTTTGAATAAATGAATATATAGTTTTGAATAAATGAATATATAGTTTTGAATAAATGAATATATAGTTTTGAATATTTGAGCATATACAGATCATAGGTTTTTAATAAAGGTTTTTTGGAAAACACACATTTGATTTTAACCATAGATCTTATAAAGAATTGATTTCACTAGAAATATAATTAGTGATTTTTAAGTATGGTGGAAGTAATTTTATCTAATGTATGATCAATCTGCTTAAAATATTTGTTGTCTTTGAACTTGTATAATTCAATGTATAATTTAATGTATAATTTAATTGTATAATTTAATGTATAAGTCAAAATTTCCCTATTCATTATAATTAGTTATATTCAGACATAGTTATAAGAATGCTATACTCTTGTTATTTTACCTATTTTTACCTATTTCTCGTTTTTGGGTCCTAGCGAAGCATTTATTAATTTCTTCATTGTTGTTGCATGCAATAATATAACTTCATAGCTTAAAGTGTATTGTTTTAAAAGGTTTAAGCTATCTAAAAAATACTTATATTTTTATTTAATCGTGTAGGAAACATAAATTAGATGTTTCTAATTACAATATTTATGAACAAACGCAAATTTACTTTATAATTTCAAAATCTTTTCAAGCCTTTGACAATTAAATCTTTCAAATCATTTTTTTTATATTCAAATTTTGAATTTTTTTAAAAAAATATTTACTTCAAATTCATATAGATCTCAGAAATTGTTTACAGTAACCGAGTTTCATACAAAATATGTTTAAAATGCGAATGAGTATGTAATTATTATGTACACGAAATTAGTAAATGTTGTACTTTTCAAACATTATTTATAGTTGACGAATTTTTCTGTAAATATCTGTAAATATAATTATTCAAAAATATTTACATTGATTGTCAAATTTGTTCCGATTTTATGAATGAAATTGTGAAATTTGATTTATTGAAAAATCTCAAATTATTAAAATTGTAAACCCATTTTATATTGTAAAAATATATTCACATATTAATATTTTATTGAAATATGCCTTGGCTTTATTTAAAATCTGCTTTAAAATTGACAATTTATTGCTGATTGACAAAAAATCATTTGGTTCTTTGTAAACAATTCTATAAAATTGCTAAAATAATATTGAAATGTTGTATTTGTTTTCTTTTTTTAATTTTAAAATCAGCCGTACTTTTATCTATCTTTGTTATAATATCGCAATACATTTTTATTATTCTACGCTTGGATCTGAATTATTCTATACTAGCTGGGGTACCCGGCGTTGCACGATTTAAAAATAGTAAAGAAATTTATTTCAATTCATTCATTTAAAAAAAATAATTTATAAAATACATTAAAATTTAAATAAAAAAGTACATGTAATTTATATGTCACTTATGATAAAGTAAGGTTCGGGTACCCTAGGTGTGGTCACCTGGTGTTGAAACATAGCCTATGACCTGTCCTGAGTCAAATGAGGGTTACATGCAAAATTTCAGCATCCTAGGTCCAACAGTGGGGAATTCTATGAGTAACAAACTTTCATCTTTATATATTAGATTTGTTATTAGATTTTTGGAACTTTACTAACCCATTACAAATTGTTGATTTAATTGAATAATTTGATTAATATTTTGATATGTCGATAATTATTATCCGTTAAATCAACAAATATTTGTCATTTTGTTGTATTATTTTATTTGAAAATTTTATTTATCTAAGAAATGTGATAATTTTAAAAGATGATTCACTAAAAGTGTTTATATTTTTGATAACATAAACATTTCTTTGACTACCGCTGACCATTTTAATCGGTGACAATATTTTTTTAGCTACCTCATTTCATGTAATGCTAGACTTGATGTAGTGAGTTTCGATGGAGAATTGCCGCTTGATCAATCAAATAATGAAGCAATGACGTCGTTTTTAGTCGAAGAATTGAAAAAGAGAAACTTAGACCCAAATGAAATTCGGAATCGGGAACGAAATGCAATGCTCAATGAGGTAGAAAAAATTAAAATCAATAAAGACTTTAGGTTGGTAAGAATTTGTATTTTAAATTAGAAAATTAATATTGTTTATCTATTCATTTTTTAGCAATTTCACCATGGTTGATAATGGTGCAACCATGTTGCACGTTGCAGCTTCTAAAGATTATATTGACGTGCTTGAAAATTTGCTTGCCATTATCACTCCTGAATTGCTCAATCAAAAAGATAATGACGGTTGGAATGCATTACACGTTGCTGCTCATTGGAATCATAGGAGAGCTTGTATTATTCTTGTTGAGGCAGAAATCGATTTTGATTCTCTAACATCATCTGTAAGTATTTCAATTTTTAATTTTAATTTAATTTTAATCTCCTCAAATTTTAAATAGTTTTTGTTAATTTTATATTTTATAATTTTGTAATCATTTTGTAATATTTTTTCAATAGATCACAAAAGCAAATCAAACTATTCTTCTAAATATATATATAATAATATTTAATAAAATCAATAGTTATTTCTTATAAACTGAGTTAACTAAGTCACTTGATAACAAAATTTATATATAATTTATTGAACAAAACGGCACTTGATATTTAGCTATATTATTACCCATTGATGATGGGAACCTCTGGAATAATGAAGTAATTGTTTAATTCTCATTGATGCTGATGGAACCAAAAGTGATATTTGTTTTTCCATACGATCAGCAATACCAGGATACATTGTCAAACCACTTGATAAACCTGGATTGCTATTGAAATCTTTACGAATATCCAAATCGCATTTCATCATGATGTTGTATGACATCTCATGAATACCAGCAGTTTCCATTTCCAAGAATGATTGCTGGAACAAAGCTTCTGGACGTCTTAATCCAATGATATTAACTTGAACATCTATTAGTTCAAAATTCTTTTCAAGTAACGATGAAAAAATAGCAGTTTGCATTTCTTGTTCAAAATCAAGAGCAATGTAACACAATTTTTCTTTAATATCTCGAACAATTTCTCTTCTCGGCAGTAATTAAAAAACTGTATTCTCTGTTTGTCATAATTTTTATAAAAAAAATAATAATTATAAAAATTATCATTTCAAAATATTAAATTGATTTAGCACTTTGATGATATTTTCCTTTCCAAATTTTAAGATTAATTGCCAAAATAATAATAAATTCTCTAAACCGGTTTTAATTTGAATTAGTATTTTTTAGAAAATATTCAAGTAAAAAGTTAATTATTTCAATAAAAATCAGTTTACCTGTAACAAAATAGAATTTCTGCTATCAATTAAACTTTTGTATGAAAATTTTAAAATATTAAAGCAAATAGACTATGGAAAAATTACATGTTCTTGTCTTATTTTGTTACCTTGTTGGGAATTCTACAAAATATTTAGTGATGAAATCAATAAACAAAACCAGATTTATCTAAAACGTATTACTGTTTGGTGTGATTTTGGACCGAAGGAGTCTTTGAACCATATTTCTTCAAGGATGAGCACGGTCAAGCAGTTGCAGTCAAACTTTTCTGGCTTCATTTGAACAATTTAGGCGTGGAAAATATATGGTTCCAGCAGGATGGTGCTACTTGCCATACTGCTGATGAAATAATGGTTTTATTGCTGAAAAGGTTTTTAGACCGTTTAATTTATCGCCGTAGAAAGGTAAATTTGTCACCACACTCATTTAATGTAACCTCCTTAGATTTTTTTTCTCCGGGATTATGTTAAATCTTAAGTGTACACCAATAATCCACAACTCCGGGTGACCTTAAATTTACTATCACTCGAGTCGTTGGAAATACGCTTTTTCATTTATGTGAATCTGTTATTGAAAATTTTTCTTCAAGTCATCATCTATAATAGAACCCGAGTTGGTGGCCATATACCCGATATCATTTTCCACGCATGATTCCCAGATGTGCACTAATTACTTTCATACCAATAAGCATGAACATTTAATAAACTAGGTTTTTTCATTGATTTAAAATTATAGTTCTTGTTTCACAACCATATATTAGAATAACTTTACTTATAACTGAGAATGTCAAAGCCGTGTCAAAATTGTTGGTTTAATCAAATAACCATTGAAAAACTAAAACAAAAAATGAAATTTGTAAGCACCAAATCTTTATTGTCTTTTCTAAATATGAACCGTGGCTGTTATGAAAACAAAATATATGTTGAAACCGACATATGATAAATGTAGACTATAAAAATTGATATATAGCCAATTATGTGATTTTGCGTGTTCTAATTATAAATGGTGGTTGACATGGATTATAATGCCGTTGTAATTATTTTAATTATACTTTTATTTTAGTAAATTTTAAAAATTTAAATTTATATTCCTTTTAGTATTTTCAGCATTATTTTACCCATAAAATTTTCTCCGAACTTTTTATCAAAATGAATTTGTGTCTACTACTAAGACTTCATTAGAAATAGTTAGAGATTGGCAATGTATTTAATCTAGTCTTTTGAGCTAGAAAATAAGTCGTCTCTTGTCCATACGTAGTCGTTCCATGCCTGGACATCAGCACGTATATCGATATTACCAAAATTGAATATTTTTAAAACATTTTGCATTATGGTATATATATATATATATACACACAAAATAATGACCAAAAAATGTTACGTAGATATAATTATGTAGAAATTAAAAATAAATAAATCGAAACATTTTACCGTGTAAATTAAAATTTGTTGCAATGTTAGCAGCTACGTAAAAAGAAACTGGTTTTATTTCGATTTTATTTGTTCATATTTAATCCTCCAGTTTATCTTATTCTTAAAATTCCATTCTTTTTTCATTGTACAATGTGAAAATTTATTATATATTTGTTGAATAGTCCTTAATTAGATATTTTAAAAATAGTTTGTAAATTTTAATGAAAAATCTATCAAAATATCAGTATTTAAATGATTGTAATTATTAGTTCATCAGTTTGGGAGGTGATTATTAGATAATTTGATCCATAATTAGAAAATCAACTAATTAAACAGTTTAAAAAATAAGATCATAAATCAATATCTAAATGCCAGTCGCTTTTAAATATCAAAATCAGTAGCACTTTTCATTGATTTAATTGTAGTTTTGTACTTCTAGTTTGATATTACGGCGTTTTGTTTCTTTGAAATCTTAAAATTGGCATGAATTAAATGCAAATATTTCTTTTATTTTTCGTAGAAAATAAATACATTAAGCATTTATTATTTGATAATTGATAAAAAGTGAAATTATTTCTAATTAATTTTATCTACTTGTCCAGTTTCATAGAATTTCAACTTTTTACGATAGTTTCTTATTGTACATATTTCTTGGTAGAATCTGTTAATTCTAAACTGCAAGGAGAATCGTTGTGTTATTTCGACATTATCAACATTATTTCGAAATGATTTTTCGGTCTTTGAATAATTAAATTAAATCACATCAAAATTAAATTGAAATCATAAACCGTAAAACTATGAATTCGTGATTTTATTATCAATTTAAATCCCAATGACATTTTGTAAAGATTAAATGTACTAATATTGTGTTTTTTGCAAATTTATTTTATGGAGAGTTAGTGACGATTTTCAATGAAGAATTTTGTACCGTTGAAATTGAACAACGCTGATGAGATGGAACTTTATTGATGAACAATTACTAACTGTACAGGAAATAGATTTGCCAGGATATAAGCAAATTGAATTATAATTTTATGCTGCGCAAATGCTTCAGAAGAAAACAAATTAGGATGAATTGGGACTGAAAATCGAAATTTTTTCGAAGTTTGAAGAGCACAATTTATATTCAAAGAGGTTATTTTCTTAGATGAATTGGGGTATTTTCCAAAAGTTTTTAAGTTATAAATTAAGACAAATTCTTGTCTGATAATCATGTGGAAAAGCTATTTACAGAAAATAGTGGTATTGTTGTCGTTATATTTTCGCCCAATGTAGCGTCATTGATATTGGGAATTAGGACCGCCTTTATTATGAAAAAAAGTCTTCTCAATTCATAAAAAATAGAACACAACGACTTTACTCAAGATATAATTTCAAAAGGATAAAGTCTAATAGCACTTTCAAAATCGTTCTAGGAATTTCGAACTCATTTAAAAATATTGAAAGATCCGAAGACTTAGGTGAAAGTTATTAAATTAAAAAAAAATAAGCAAAATATAATTAAAATCCGCCGAAAGTCAACATAATGTAGGTCATTTTGATCTTTTAAAAATTCGTGGAAAATATGCAAATCTCAAATAAAATATAATGTTACTAAGAAAACCGTCAAAAGTTTCACATTTCTTATTAAAATTAGTGAAAATTTGTTTTGTTATGATCTTCGCTTAAATCTTATGTTTTTTTGTTTTGTAAGGTAAGGTTTTGTAAACCAAATAAAAACGTAATTTGTGATAACCAAGGTTTTCAATTAGTCGTCCTTTAGTGTCGACAAATTATCTTTGAAGACTGGATTCATCAAACATATTCTTGATCATTGATCAGATATTTTATTGTTTCATTTGAATAAATTCGATTTCCAACGACTTTTTACGTTTTAGAATACAAGCAAAGGGGGAAATATTCGGATTAGTTTGGAAAGAATTATTTTATAATCAAAAATTCTATTTGAATATAATTTGCTCATTGTTACTCATTTTGAAAAAAAAGTTCTTATATTATTATTATCATTATTATTATTTTTATTATTGTTATGATTTATTTTTATTATAATCATTATTAATATTATTTTTAAATTAGAATATTGTTTTTGATTATATACATCTATTTTCAGAATCAAACTGTTCTCGAAGTGGCAGATGACGAAGTTAAACCATACTTACGTGAAGAAATTCGAAAGGTTTGTTTCGTCGTAATATTCCATTGTTATTTAAATTGCGAAAATATATTTTTTATAAATCAATAAATTTTAATTTACTCTATTGCAATGGTTACCAACCATTTCACAGTACCGGTAAACCTAATATTTTTAATTAGGTATAAAATGCAATGGAGACTTGTAATAGAGACAAGTAACTTGGGATATATATATATATATATATATATATACTGCTAAACATATAAATAAAATATAATTATAACTTAAAAAATAGTTAATGAGAAGGTTGGGCTTGTTTATGATTAACTAAAGAAGAAATATCGAGCTCAATGTTTGTCAGTTTAAGGCAAAGATCCGATTCAATGTATGGATTATTGTAGTCATGTTTTTTTTCGCAAAACAGATTTTTAATAGATTTTTGTTATATATATAGTAAAGTAATTCGAGTACCTGTAGCTGCTTGCCCGCGTACTGGTACGCGTACCCAAGGTTGGGAATCCTTGCTCTATTGGATAGAAAAATAAAAATTTTAAATTCTGAAAATTATTTTAAAATCTTTTTGCTAAAAATAATTTTTTAATAAATTTATAAATTTTAATTAAAGATTAATTCTTAACTACTTTAAAAAGATTACATAAATAACTGGTTCATATTAAAAAATTAAGTTCAATTTAAATTTAAAAATTAAAAGTTGTTTTCATACAAAACATTTAACAAATAATAAATATACAAATTTTTTAAATACATTCAAAATCCCTGTAGACTTTGAATATTAATTATAGGATTTAAAGATCTAAATAGCAACGCCTCGCACGTTACTCGTTCCCAGTAGTTACTCAAAATTTTACACAAGATCTTAAAATCAGAAATACTTATTTTTTTACTCTCACACTTCCTAAAATGATCACTAATGTGGGTCGGCAATGCTACAAAAACTCGAGTGCAATGATGACAGGCAGTCTCCCATGTATGTGGTATTACACCGATTACATGAAAATTGATACACAAGTTCTGAACACAGACCAACTGAAGTTGGAGACTTATTAGTGAACATGCTACCAACTTTACAAGACGTTGAAACAATCATAAATATAGTTTTATCTACACGTTTAAGGATCTTATTCTTGAATTCTCTGAAATCTTCAGAATAAGGTAATACTTATTTACAGTATATACGGAATTAGGAATGGATTATAAAAAATATCATTATAGTGATAATTTACATTAATAAAATTTCGTCTGGATAATGGAATGAATACTTTACTAAAAAGAATAAAATTTAACGAGTGTCAATATTCAAATCGTTACTTCTGAGAAATAAACGTGAAGAATTTATTGATTGAATTATAATATTAAACTTGATGAATTGAGAATTTTAATTTTCTAATTTATATAATTATTTTGATTTTATAATTTTTTATGTGGTTAATATCTAGGCAAGATTCAGGCGAGACGAAAAAGCATCTATAAAGAGGTAATTCAAGTTTTAGTTAATAGTGTAATAAAATTAAGACTTGATATTTTCATAGACCTGCGCCGTCACCAAACGGCGAATTTCAGCCAAGTGTCACAAAAATTATATGTCATGAGAAAATCAACCAGATATCTAGTAATTTTTGTAATTTAAATTTCAAATTTTTAAGATTTGTCTAATATTTTTTCTTTTTATTGAAGATGGCGTTTTTTTGCTTATAAATTGTTTACTTTCCCTGATATTTTATTGACAATCACGTCCTTTATGTATTTTCTTTTTCGGATGAGTGCAAAAAGTTATTGTGGCTGTTTCAGATCAAATTCACTGATAATTAAGTAAAGAAATAATATCGTATTAGTTTGACATCCATAATTTAGCACATCAACAGTTCTTAGATTTATACTTTTGTTTTCCAACAAATTAATCGAAAAAGCTTTTAAATTAATATAAAATGTTTTATGTTAAATGATTTTTAATATTTCTTTTTTGTATATGGTGATAACCAGTTCGCTAAATTAGAAGTTTATTATGACCCTGAAACATCAACAAGGCATTATTAAAAGCAATTGTTTATCATATGGTTTAGCGAAAACGTTTTCATGATTAACTGAAATAATATGATGATGTCGATGAAGATGTCATGATGATAATGCAGGTCATTTTCTGGATAATAATTACCTATAGAATGTCAACGTCAAGCAGTATTTGTAAACGTTTGAATGACTCCTTGATCAGTAGCACTTATATTATTGTTGAATAAATTGCCTTCGCTGAATTCAATATATTCAGTTTCACTTCGATTGGTTTTGCAAGATCATTCTTGTAAATTCCAAATCTTCTTGCATTAAATGGACAAATATCTTGATTAGACAGTAAAAAATAGACATTAGTAAAAAATCTACCACCACATTTTCCTAATTCAATTATATCTTTAGCGTTAGTTGAATTGCTTCATGATTAAACTTTTACAAGTAGCTTGATAATAATAATTTTTCATACCTTTTAATATAGGGTATTATTATATTTGGAGGTTTCGGTGTATTATTTTACTTTATTCTATTATATACTATTGTATTCAATTATATTCTATATGCGTGATATATAAGCTATGTTATATTCGTGTTGGTGCGTGTGTGTAGTAAGAAATCTGGAGAGTCCGATAGAGTCACCGTTAAAAATGTGGCGGGACAATCGGGGTGCGTGTTGTGCAGGGATTTTTGTACTACAAAGAATTCAAATAAAATTATGACAATAATGATACGAAATCATAATAAAAATATTAAATAAAATTAGTCAAATAAACGAACTAACGAATTGTAAATTGTATTTAATTAAAATTCGAAAAACCTTAAGAATGGATTGAATGTTTATTTCGTTTGTTTCGACGAGTCGGCTCTTATAAATTGGTTCGAAAATTTTCTTTGTTGCTTGAAAGGAATTTGAAAATTTTCTTTGTTGTTTGAGAGGAATCTCTGGCGATAAAACCAATACAACCGAATAAGTTTCGTCTAGATTGTTGAGATATGATAGAGTTTTATTATCTTTATCGAATTTTTTTAATTGTTGTCTATAATTAGTAGAATTATCGCTATATAGTTTTTTTATTCCTTTTTCCAGCGCGACCTAAACTCAATGAAATAACAAGGCGTCGCGAAACCTTGTTTAAAAATAAATGAAATATATAACTGTAGCATTACATAGGGTAAGTATTATAAGAAATTGGGAAAACTGATAATTTGTAATTAGATAAATTAATAAAAGAAGAAATAATATATAATTCATTTAATGAATTTACGATTTTTAGATTGTCCAGTGTCATACGAAAGTAAACTAACTGAATATTCACAAACAAACTCTTACCATCATGACACATTAATTTTGAAATGTAATTTAGTGTTAGATTTTTGTAAAAAAATTATTTTTTCAATTTAATCCCTTGGTTTTCTTATTAATATTTTTTGAAATTTATAACCACTACATATGGACTTAGTATGAATTACCTTTGAATGAACACGTTGAAATATTAGCGGACATTAACTTAAAAGAAATTATGTAATTTTTGAATTATTTTACATTTCCCTATCGACGTTATGTTTATTTCATTTAATAATTTCAAATTAAATAGTCAAATTAAAGAACAATTTAATGGTTTTAGAAATGTATCTAACAAAGTAAAAATCAATAATTTTATTTATTATTAATAAACTAGCTTAATGGTTGCTGAACAGTTTAATAAACATATGTGATTGTGTAAATACGTCAATTTCTTTTTGGCTTTTATGCAATCCTTCGGGAAACATTTGACTCATTGTTAGCAGCTTCTTTTTCATTTGTCTAAACAACTTTTTCAAACTTAAATAAGAACTTTGAACTAAAATGTTGGTACTATAAAAATTGTATAATGAAATTAACTTTTACATCAAATGCTATGCAAATCTTTCAAATTAAAAGAAATTTCTGTTTAAGTTTGAGTTCAATTTTTGAGGACTGTACAATGGAAATTATTATATTATTGATGGAGTAATTAATGGAGTTTTATTATTATTATTATAAAACAAAACTTTAGGCGTGGAACGAAAGGAAATGTCCTATCCTACTTTCAAACTTTACTACTCATTCAATTTGTTTCTCTTTTTTTAAATAAATACTACAAATATTGAAAATTAATTTTTCAAAAAATTATCACATGTAAAACTATTTAATTTTATTTTCAACAGTTGAAAGCAAACAAGTTAATGGTGACAAATCTGTCACTATTACAGAAACTTCTTTAATTTCGACTTCTCACGATAATCAAAAATCAAATCAGAAATCTCTTGATGAGAATAAAGAATCAGTGTCAAATGTCGATCCAGTGGACCTAAAATTAAATTCAATTGATGTGACGCACAAAACTCAAAGTGATCCTACTGATTCTGAGTCTAAGGTACTGTATATCTAATTTAATGTAATGCAGTAGACATTTTATTGAGATATATCTTATAATTTTTTTATAATTATTTACGATTTCATTTATTTTCATACTTTAAAATACTTTAAGTTGTATTGTTTTCGATTTAACAAAAAAATTTGGCACTGTCTTTTTCAAGTGTTGACTGATTTTATCTACTTACGTTATTAGAATAAAAATAATATTATTTTATATTTTAAACACTTGAAAATGAGCAGTGCCTAAATTTTGTGTTAAAATTTTTATTTCGGTATTTTTATAATTGTATTTATTTAATAATAGCAGAAATTTGTTTTAAAGGTGAAGCCCGATAAAAATAGAAGCAAAAACTAGAATAAATATTATTAAGATAGGAAGAAATAGAAAATTATAAATTACATTCTTGACAACTTCAATTGAATTTCACCATTAAAATTGAATATTTTCAATCTGAATACTGTAATTATAATTAAAAATTTTTTTTAATAAATATACTGTCAATTGAAAAGAAATCAGTGGTGAAAATCGAAAGAAGTTCTTATAATAAAAAAAATATGTTTCTACAATACTGGTGGACTCAAGGTTGGAAACCTCTAATAATTATTAGGGTTTCACAACCTTGAGTCTAGCAGTATTGTAGAAACATAAATTTTTTGAATACATTTCTTGGAATTTGAATAATTTGTAATATTTGAAAGTTTTATGATTTTTCAAAAAAATTAGTAAAAATTTATCTTAATGGATACGTGACGGGTTATTAATATAATGCAGGTAAATAAAATTGGAATGATCTAGATAAGAATTTCCTAAACCTTTTTAGAATAAACTTATGTTCTACTCATATCAGTTAAAAATGATAGAATATAATTAAACATATATCTAAAAGTACTTCATTAAAGTACTTCATGATGGACTGTTATCTTTTTCTTTAAATTATCCATAACTTTATTATTTCATTGAATAATAAAAGGTATAAATACTTTTTAGTGAATTAGTAAATTATTAGTGAAATTAGATATAAAATATTATAGTGAATCCTTGTGACTCCAATATGCTTGATGAGTATCACAAATTGAAAAGGATCCAAACTTTTTTGTAAATAATTAAATCGAAAATTTAGTTGCATACGAAAGAATAAATAATTTTATTGTTTAGTTTTTCTTTTTTAATATCAGTCAAAATAATTATATTGATTGTATTGTCATTAGTAAATGCTTTTGTCAAGAATATAAATTTATTCAATGCTAGAATAGAATATATTAGTTTAATCAGTTAAATGTCACAATTTAAAACAAGCTCAAATCTATGTTTCCGTATATCTGTATTTATTTATCATAAAACCCTCAAACTCATCTGTGTTGGGATTAAACATGTCAACAATTTCAGGTGGAATGCTTTTGTTAAGAATCTAAATTTAATCAATACAAATAGAACAGTTTTATTTTTTGATATAATTTTTATTGAAACTTAAATTTTTTTTCAAGACTTCTTTCTATAGAAAATTGAATTTTGAAGTTATTTGATATCTTCTCTGTGGAAATACCGGTAGAATTATTTTATTTTTCATGACAGAAATCTACTGAGATTGATTGATTGGTCTACATTTACTTCAAATGCACCTTACGTTTACTCTGAAAATCGAACGTTTTAGTTAATTTTTTTATAGGCATGGTTCTTTTTTTTTCTTCACTTTTTTATTTCTACAAGTCCCAGAAAATTAATGTTAAATTGATTATCTTTTTTTTTGAATTTAACATATAATATTTTAGTTTAGCTGACTATTCATTCCGATTACTGTTTAGTAGACATTCCAATTTGTATATTCGAGTATTTGATATTCGAATATATTTGTTTATTTTTTGACTATTTGATATTCGCATATTTTTCCCCAATATTCGAATAATTTATAAAAATCTAAAACACATAGAAAGAAAAAAGCGATTGCAAAAAAAATAAAATTTTTGTTAAAGAATATAACAATATTAATAATGATAATTCTTCAACTTATGATTAGAATTATCAGCAGAAGCTGGATTAGAAAAACAGCTTAAAATGCAATAAGTTCCATTACAGAAACTGTTCGAAATGATAAATGTAACGAATTAACTGATACATTTAATGAATTAAAAAAAGAATCTCGTCAATTGGATTCATTTAAAAAAGGTGCAATAAAATCAAAAAAGAGAACACATTTAAGTTTTGAAACCTTTAATTCTCTTTTATTTTTAAAATAAATCTTCTTTGGAAAAAATAATAATATATTATAATATTGTAATAGAACAAAAAATACTCGATAAAATAAAAACTTGTTATCGTTTTACTAATATTTTTTTTAATGTTTTTGCTAATATTTTTTCACTTGGTAAATTATTTGAGTATTCGATTACTCGAATATTTTTGAATTTTTCTATTTGATTCGAATAGTTGAAAGTGTCGATTAATTGGAATGTCTACAGAGGATCTTTTTAATAATTTTGGATACTTTAAATTATAATTTAAAAAAATATAAATATAAATTGTATTGAAAAACTTAAAAATATATTAAAGCTTCATTTTTAGTCTATTGTTTATTTGGGTTTCCAAAAAGTACTTCATGACTTGCTACAGTTTCATGGAAGAGAAATATATATATGTTAATTGTAAATATTGGTTAGTTTAAGAATCATGAAGAAAATTAATAATATCTGTAGACATTGAACTACTTTCGAGAAAACAGCACTTCATTAAAGCACAAATATTATAATAATTTGAATAAATTATTTTTCATAAGCAACTGTTTTATTATTATTATTAAATCCCGAAATTCGTGGACATTGATTTAGATTTATAACCATTTGTGTTCCAACGTTATTATAATAAAATATTTATTTTTGCGGACAGATATCAATAATAATATAAATAACAATTACATAATGAACCATGTATAATAAAAAATTATAAGCAATTACCAAGCAGAATATCACTGTTATCAACACCATTCAACCGTGAACAAAGTAACATTAAATATTTATGAAGATAAATCATTTGATAACACTATACACATTATAAAAATTATAAAAAGATACTATATCTCTTGCATTTTATATATAAATGTATGTCAAATATACTAACTATCACGATCCAAAATTCCAGGGATTATATGACTGATGAATGTAATTATTTGACTACACTAAGTCCAGTAAGAATGAGGATTATCAGCATTAGCTAGTATTTGAAATTGGTCGAAGATATGAAATATTTCAATAAATTGTGCAAAGGAAATACTTTGAAATATATATATATATATATATTCCATTTGATCTACTTGTCATTAAATAGTTAATTTAAAAAATCTCAAACGCGATGTAAATATCTCTTCATTTTTGTCAAAATTTGATTTTTATCGATACAAACTGCATTCGAAAACAAATGAAGACCTAATAAATTTATTGGATAGTCTCGAAAGGTCTTCTATCATCTTCACTGCTAATTCAGCCACAATATTGGAACGGGGAACATCAATAACTGATTCTTCATTTAACCAATGTCTTTTGAAGTATTTTATTGCCTGATATCGGAGATCCCAAGAAGGAGCTGGTCATAAACATCGCCATTAAAATGCTGATAGGAGAACCATGCTGTTGACCATACTGTGGCATGATAAAATAGGCAATTATAACTGAAAGTTGCTCGAGAGTTCCATCTGGCATTATGAATTGATGGAAACTTTCGCCACTTGATGATAGGAAATTTGCCAGAACTCGTGCACCATTTGTATGTCTGACATATCTCAAGCAAAAATTTAAAATCATCTCTCCATCCAGGTTTTTAAAAAAAGGTAGTTCCGTCTCACCACAGTAGATTTTCTGAAGAGTCTCATTTGAGCTGATAATTGTAGAACGTCTTTTATTTCTCCACACTCCACATTGTGACAGGGTTGATATATGACCATCGCTTTGGTTACCTAAGCTGTTGCGGACTCTTGAAA